>JANUWF010001971.1:0-86511 GCA_026120185.1 Voacanga thouarsii | reverse complement strand
ATGCTAGACAATGGCTACTAAGTTTACCCGAAGGATCCATGAGCACTTGGGGATGAGGTCTATGAGACATTCATGTTTAAATATTATCCGTCTCAAAAGACCATGGATTATAGAAGCAGGATTAGTTCTTTCACGCAAAGAGAAGGAGAGGCATTTCATGAAGCACGGGATAGGTTTAATTTGTTGTTGACCCAGTGTCCTCACCATGGCTTCTCTCTTTTATTGATTACGCAATTTTTTTTTTTTTTATGAAGGACTAACTCCTATGTGTTAGACTTTAGTGGATACTGCGGCAGGTGGATATCCAGGTGATAAGAATGCTTAAGGGCTACAAAATATCTAGAAGAATTTAGCAAGAAATTCTCAACAAAAGGCCGTGAGATGAAGAAGAGCTGCAGTGCATGAAATCCACACTCAACCCGATATTGCTTCAAAACTAGCGAGCTAACTAACCAAGTTAGCTCGTTGATGACTCGAGAAGGGAGTAGCACTAAAGAGGTATGTGCACTTTGTGGAATGCATGGGCATACTGCTAATTTCTGTATGAATGCAGGTAGCCACCCTTCTATGTTGGAAGAAGCAAATTATATGGGAGCACAGCATCAAGGACCATCCCAATGGAATGATCCATTCTCAAACACCTATAATCCGGGATGGAAAAGCCACCAAAAATTTGCCTGGAGAGATCAGAATACATAAAGGCAAGGATCATCTCCTGGATTCCAACAGAATAGGGTACCATTTCAACGGACACAAGCGCAACCTCCACAACATTCACCTCCGACTCAAGAAAAGAAGCCATAGTTTGAGGAGGCTATCATGTAATATCTATCCAAGCTAGATGCAAGGATTGATCAAGTGGCTAAGACCAATAAGCTTCCATTCAGAATTTGGAAGTTCAAATGGGTTAATTTGCAGATACAATGTAGGAGACAAGCTCTAGAAATTTGCCTAGTGACACGAGAGAAAAATCCTAGAGAGCAACTCCATGTCGTGACTCTTCGTAGTGGAAAACGACTTCAAGAAGTGGAGAAGAAAAAGAAGAGTCAAAGGAAAGTAAGGCAGAGGAATCGAGTGATCTTGTCGAAGGTGGATGATTCTAAATAGGGAGACTATAAACCTTATACACCTCCTAAGCCTTATGTTTCTCCAATTCCATTTCCTGAAAGGCTAAAGAACCAAAATGCTGAAAAATAATTCTCTAAGTTTCTTGAAATTCTTAAGAAATTGCATATTAAGATTCCTTTTGCAGAAGCCAAGGTATGCTAAGTTCTTAATGGACATCTTAACTCACAAGCGCAAGCTCGATAGTCATGAAATGGTGGTGTTAACTAAAGAGTGCTATGCTATTCTACAGAGGAAAATGCCTCAGAAAATGAAAGATCCAGGCAGTTTTACTATTCTTTGTACTATTGGAAAATTGCAATTTAATAAGGCATTATGTGATTTAGGTGCAAGCTCTTTTTCTTGGAAGCTTTTTTCTCTGTGTATGTCGTTATCTTATATATTTCGATTGTTAGCCAATACCCTAGCCTTACATTACAAGCATTAAAGCACTACCTGATCTTAGTGAAATCATGATATGCCTCAATTAGTTGGAGAGAGAGTATGAAAAGTAAGCCTATGGAATGCATATTTTATTTAAACTTAACTCTTTGAATGACTTGAGAACATTGTTGAGTAATTGCTTTGCACTACGGGGTCCGATTTCACTAACACAGGTCTTGCGTTCGTTATGAGGAGTACTTGAGCATTTGTTTTTATTAGCATGAACTGGAGAAATATTTAAGCTATGATTTTGAAACCCATGTGGGTTGACAATTTGATTTAAACCTAGTTATGCTTGGAGACAAGCAAACATCTAAGTGTGGGGGAGTTTGATGTAGTGATATTGCATTGAATCTTTTAGGTGACTTTTGGATAGATCATATTACAATTTACTGTAATATGAGGTTTATTTGGACAATTTACTATCTTTTGTGGTTATTTGATTTTTCTTGAGACTTGAATGAAAAAATATACAAGTTGCGGGGCTGAAGAAGCAATTTTTGGAAGATCTCCTGAGGAGAGTTAAATCCGGCGCTGGATTGAACACACCAACGGGCTCCTATGAAGATGAAAATTGAAAAGAGCAAATTTTTTAGGAGAAAGCCATTAGGGATGAATTTTGTTCCGTTTCTTTTGACATTAGCTTTAGGTAATATCTTCCTAATGTTTTTTTTGTAATTTTGAGAGGGTTTTCCATTGTTGAACATATATTAGGGGCTACTCGTGGACAAACATGGAGATTGTATTAGTATACTGTGATGTTTTCTCCTACCTTCTCTTTTAATTTGTTCTTGGATTTCTCTTCAATTATGTATTAAGTTCTTAGTCTAAGGGCATGATGTAGCTAGTATTGATTATTATATTATCTTGTGATTCCGTTATTTGAAGGTTGTTACTAAGTCTTTGCCTGATTATTGTACTCAAAGCAATTGAATGCCTGATCACCATTCAGATTGATTTATCATTAACTCGAAAAATTCGAAAGATGACTTAGTTAATTAGGACAGGTAATCAGACCACAAATTACATGTGAAATAGAAATATATTTGCGTGGTTTGTGTGATTGCAATAATGTCATGTTCTTGAATGCGTTCCTTTGAATTGAATTCAACATAGAAATATTGTTGGGTTATTTGGAGGAATGGAATTAATAGACATTGAAAGAGGATATTGGTAAATCCTGGACATTGCTTAACTGATAACGTACACTCTAGAATAACGGGTCACGTTGGTAATATAAGGGTTAATCTAGTGAAATCATGTGCATTAGATCATATCATTACAATCTTTATCTGGGAAGAAGTGCTAGTTTAATTGTTGAAATTTAATTCTCAAAACAACAATCATTGAAATCTTCATTTTCTTTTAGTTCAAGCTAGAATTGATTTTAGTAGGAGGAATTTTAATTTCTAATCTCTATGGGATGAACTTGTAACTATAAACGAGATCTAGTAGACTTGGTAGTGCTCCGAACTGGTTATCGGCTATTGTGAAACCCCAGTCGAAACCAACCTTAAGAGTAAGGGGGTTGGGATGCATATCATATTTTATTGCATTTTTAAATATGTTTTTATATGATTTTATGTAATTTAGATTTGCGTTTTATTGTCTCGAAGGCTTGATTGTGAGTATTGAGTAAGAAGGGCAAAAAGGTAATTTTTGCTTGAGGTGAAAATAGGGAGATAGCTTGAGGATTACATAAGAAGAATATGTGGGTGAGAAAATAAAAACAAGAGTTGTTGTGGTTTAGTGGTTAGAGCTTTGTGAATTAATCTCTAAGGTCATGAGTTCAAATCCCATCATTTAAGTTTTTATCATGATTATCTTAATTAAGTTTGAATTTTTGTTTTCTTGCATTCCATAAAAATAGGAATGTTGTCTTAGGGGAGACATGAAGAGAATGTTCTAATCTTATCATTGTGTCCTAAAAAGAATTCTAGAAGAATTCTTGTCCTATTATTACCTCTAGCTTGTTCTAACCTTTTCATCAATTAAACTTGTTCAAAATTTATCAAAATTCATGGTTTTAATTCCAGAAAATTCAGCAAGGAATCTTGGTCTTTGAATTTCGAAAATGAATCTTGGAGGTTGGGGTTTTGACTGAAAATAGGAGAGGAGTTAGGGAAGGTTCCCAAGCGAAATCAATCAACATTGATGAACCTTCAAACTCCACTCCATTGTGTTCATAATCTTCATGAAAGAAATCTGGAAATTTTCCAGATTCTTGGCAGCCTAACCTTCGAAAATCTCAGCCATCTTTCTTACTCAATTGCTGCTGGAAAATGGCCAATTTATTCAGCTTGAGGAACTGAAAATTCTGTGCAATTCGGACTGCACAAAAAACTGCACAAACCAGAAAAAAATTCTGGGCAGTTTCGCAACTTTCAACCAGAAAATGAAGCTGTTTTATTCCACCTTCAAGTCCAGCAAAACTTCTCTACTTTCTCCCCATAAAGAAGGCTGGAAAACCAGCCTTAAAGGACCCTTGAACACCTCTCAAAACCTCTGCAAAACGGGCTGAAGAAGTGCAGAAATTCTGCACAGAAAAATGCTGCAACCGTTCGCAGCTTTGAACACCATAGAACCAGAAATTTTCCAACTTTGTTCCCTTCAAGCCCTGGCCGAAAACCACCCCTCAACCTCTGTAAATTAACCCTTGATCCGCCATGAACTGAAAACCATTACCCTCTCCACTTACCTTGCACAATTGGACTCCATAATCACACCTCAAATCTCTCCTACAATCACTCCATTCAACCTTCCATTTGAACTTCAAAATTTCCAGAATTTTTCTCCATGAAAACACCCTTGTATTAAGCTATACAACCAGAATACCTCTGCCATTAAGCGCTGATTTTTGGCCAGCCTTAAAGCCTTATCAGACTTCATTCATTTCAGCAAAACAAACCAAACCAGCCGACACCATTGTAGCTCCCAGGAAAACCTCCATCAATCAAACACCATTAACATATCCTATACCTCAAACCACTCCTCAAATCACTCCATTTGAATTTCAAATGATCAGATTTTTCTCTCCCTCTCTAAGCTAAACCGAAACCCCTGAATTCCCTAAACTATTCAGTCAACACTCTCCAGAAATTCGTCCAGCATTCTCCCTAAAATTCTCTCCATTTTCACCAAGAACACACACTACTTTTCTTCAAGCCAAAACCCACTCTAAACACCTCTAATCCCTCTCAAAAACTTTAGAATACTCCTACAAACTCTCTAGAGTTCATTTCTGGAATTTATAACATCAAATCTCAAAAACAAAAATTGGCATTTGGATCAAAACTGATTTTTCACCTTGAAGTCTCAGGAACGTCATCAAGGTAACCAAGAACAATTCTTTTGCTCATCTTCTTCCATTTAACCTTCTATCTATCAGACTAATGCTTTCTCTCTCTCTCTCTCTCTCTCTCTCTCTCTCTCTCTCTCTCTCGGCCGAAATGGTTGATCAACAACCATGGCTATTCTTCTTACTCTTGGACAATTCAAGACTCTCAATCGCGTGGACCTTCTTAAATCTTCATTGAAGTGATCATCAATCAAGTATTTCTCCTTAAACCTTCTTTTTAATTCATCATTCATGTCTCTTAGATATTGATAGGAAGAATAAAATATGAATGGGGGATTGAGTATATGCATGTGAATAAAGGGGTTGGGATTAGGACATGAGAATGATTGATGATGTTTAAGCTATATGGATTTCCTTGAGAATCGATGTATGTTTATCATGTCCTAAGAGAATTATGAATGTTTAAGCATGCTAGATGTTATGTCACCTTTGGTGAATAGGATTTTTATGTTCTTATCTCCATTGAAGCCATGATCATGATTGTTTGGCCATGTGATAGCAAGTGTTGATTTAAGCATATGTTCATGAATGGATTAGTTTGTTGTTTGATGTTGAAGAATATGTTCATGATTCTTGTTAGCAATAGGAAAATCATGATTATGTTCTTGTTGATCCTAGGCTATTTTAATTAGTAAATTTTATTACCTTAATTAAAATTAATACTATATTTTCCTCCAAGGAATTCGAAATTGCTAGGAAGTTTTGGAAATGGGATGTTACATGAAATATTGATGTTTTACTAGTAAAATAAATGATATTTTTCCTTAAAAATAATATATGCATAGGTATAATATTAAATAAGATCTTTTATATAAATAATAATAATGACCTTGTAGACCATAGTTCAAACTTTTGCCTATATTCATAAATATTATACATATTAAAAATTTGTTTGTTATTTATTAAACAAAAATTTAATATAATTCATTTATTAGTAATTTTATTTATTACTAATTAATTGTTATCTATTAAAAAATTAATTAAAAATTATTTGTAATTTATTATTTATTTATAATAAAGCTATTTTTAAATTACCATTTGTTAATATTATTTAGGGCTTGGTATTATTCAATATTCAAACCTTAGTTTATTTATTAATATTAACACTCAAGAATTATTATTTGAGTCTATAATTTATTAGCAATTATTTTAGAACCCTAGTTATTTTAACTTATCAAGCTAGACTTATTTTATAAAATCCTTTATCATCTAGCCTTAAAGCTTAGGACATTAGGGTCATGATTGTAATAAGTTGAACTAGGATCATGGTAGTAGTGAGTTGAGCTAGTTTTATTTGTGGAAGTGAATCTTTGGCTTATGTTTGATTGTGATTTATATTTACCCCAGGCGGGGTTAGGTCAACGGTTGGAGACCGTTCTTTTGAGCAAGGATAAGGTAAGTTCCCTTACATTCATGAAATTGATTTTATTTTAAAGAAAGATTGGTGAGCATCTCTTGCAAACATGAAGTATTAGCACGATAGCTAATTTTTGAAAACTTCTATACTTGAAACCTTCTTATTTTGGAAACTTTCTACATTTGGAAAACTTCTAATTTTAGAAACTTCTAGATTTATAAATTTTAAAATATGTCAAGCATGACTTAGGAGCCAAGCATCAAATATTTTGATTTGTTTTGAATATGCAATAGATGAATTTTTGATCATGCATATACTTTTCGAAAATCATAGCACGACTTATTTGAGCATGTGGCACCTTCATTATGAATATTTGGAATAAATTATTGACTTAAAACCATGCCTTCTAAAATCTTTGTGCGGGTTGGAAAATGCTGTTTGGAATTGTATTGAGCTAAATTTTGTAGGTTCCACTTTGGAGCCTTATGAATTGTGAAGATTGAATAACGTTGAGTACTCAATGGGGGCTAGACCTTTATACTAGCCTTTGGTTGGTCTGGGGATATCTCTCGGCAGGTGGCCACCTCCGAGAGGTTGACTCTTTTCGATCAGGGCGTCAGTATAGAAGGTTGAGCCGTCCTCAACTAGCGACGGGGTTCCAGTGGAACCGACAGCCGGAAGTGGGACAACCGGATTGGATTGGGTGAGAGAGGGAGGAGAATCTCACTCGGTAGGATGTACACCTACCAGGTGTTGGGGGTCAAGTGCTTCACAGGAGTGAGAGCCACCTCTGTGCCTTTTCACCACCTGACGGGGGTCAAGTGCTTCACCTGGTGTGAGAGCCACCGCTGTGCCCTGTCAGATTAACTTGGTTGCTTTAATTGTTGAGCTATTTTTGGGGAACTGTTCTAAAGTGTCATTAGAATTTTATTCGAATCTCAAAATCCTTTAATTATTCATATCTTTCCAAACCGAATATTTTAAGAGCATTTTGCTTCATGACTTCTCACTACTATCCTTCAAGAAGTGAGAGTTAAATTTGTAAAGAAGGCATGACAAAGCTTTTGATATACTGTTAGTGCATGAATCATGAAAAGTGTTTGTCTCTTTAGCCCAACTCACACATGGAGCTTACTGAGATTTCTGTCTCATCACCCTTTTTACCATGATTTCAGGTGGATCCTGCTGTGGGGATGAGTAGCTAGTGTTATCTGCCTTGGAAGAGAATGTTGTCCTTTATTTTTATGTATTGTTTTGGGGAGTTGAGAGTGGATAATTTTTTTTGTGGATTTATTTTTGGGAATTCATGGATTTATTCTTGGGATGTAATAAATTCTAAGTTAAGGTATTATTTTTATTCCGCTATTTTATTTGTGTAACCGAGTTATAAAGACCCCTTGTCCTTTGGACGGAGCGACATCCTCGGCCCTGGCGGGCCTAGGTAGTGGGGTGTTACAGCTATACATGTTTCCTGTTTTACTTCTTTGGGATGAAATTTTTCTTTTTCAAGCTCTTCTTGGTGCATGTCTCTCATTTGTGTTGATAAAGCTTTTGTTCTATACTTTTTATAATTTATGCATGACTCCTTTTGCGCACCATGGACCCTTGTAGTATATGCAGATACTTTACATTTTTTCAAGTCAGATTATTTTGAAAATTCTCCTATTGATGCTTCTAGAACTTACTTTAATACCTCTCGAGGCGAAATAAGAAGGCATTCGTGATTTTGCTTAGAAACAACGGTCATAGTCCTTCTTTGGACAGTTTGAGCCTTTCAAGCCTACCTTATGAATTATCCCTATCACCCTTTTTGTGCCAAAATGTATTTAATTCTTTCATGAACTAGTGAATATACTGATTCATATTCCAATTCTTTTATTGCTCCATGGGATAAGGGTATAGGTTTGTGAAAGAACATTACAGCTTTAAGTAGAAAGATGTTGACGGAATATCAGGATTGGTTTACACTGTTATTTTATGTTGGGTTGCTAGCCTTGGTTTTCCTTGAGTAGTATCATCTTTGGGGCCATATTCAGTGCTATGTAGGCAATTAGAATTGGAAATGTACTACCATCGTGGACCATGTGTATCTTGGGTGACCATGTGTATTTTGTGTAAATGTTGGAAAAAAAAGAAGAAAAGATGCTGAAAAAAAAACAGTAGTTATTTAAAAAAACCAAAAAAAAAAAAAAAAAGAGAAGAAGAGCACAAGTGTTTTTCTAGGCATGCTGTAAGGTCGTCATGGTAATGAATTGTCACAATACTGAGGGTGTTACAACAAGTGTAATGGTGAGGATACAAAGAGTTCTTAGCGTACATCTTGATTATAGTATGGGGATTTGGGAATTGAATGTTGGTATGTACTTGGGTGAGCGAATGATTGGAGTTTTTGCTATGCTTTGTTATCAGCTTTGGCTTGCATGCCCTTTTCTCTTTCTATGTCGTTATCTTATATCTTTCGATTGTCAGCCAATTCCCTATCCTTACATTACTAGAGCTAAAGTCCTACCTGATCTAAGTGGAATCATGATATACCTCAATTAGTGGAGAGAGAGTATGAAAAGTAAGCCTATGGCATGCATATTTGATTTAAACTCAACTCTTTGAATGACTTGAGAACATTGTTGAGTAATTGTTTTGCACTATGGGGTCTAATTTCACAAACACAAGTCTTACGCTTGTTATGAGGAGTACTTGAGCATTTGTTTTTATTAGCATGAACTGGAGAAATATTTGAGCTACGATCTTGAAATCCAAGTGTGTTGACAATTTGATTTAAACCTGGTTATGCTTGGGGACAAGCAAACATCTAAGTGTGGGGGGGTTTGATGTAGTGATATTGCATTGAATATTTTGGGTAACTTTTGGATAGATCATATATAATTTAATGCAATATGAGGTTTATTTGGACAATTTACTCTCTTTTGTGGGTATTTGATTTTTCTAGGGACTTGAATGAAAAAACATACAAGTTATGGGGTTGAAAAAGCAATTTTTGGAAGACCTCCTGAGCAGAGTTAAATCCGGTGATGGATTTACCAATCAGGGGACAAATTGAACTCTCCAATAGGCTCCTGTGAAGATAAAATCTGAAAAGAGCAAATTTTGGAGGAGAAAGCCATTAGGGACGAATTTTGTTTAGTTTATTTTGGCATTAGCTCTAGGTAATATCTTCCTAGGGTTTTTTTGGCTGTAATTTTGAGAGGGTTTTCCATTGTTGAACATATATTGGGGGTGTAACACCCCACTACCTAGGCCCGCCATGGCCGGGGATGTCGCCCCGTCCAAAGGACAAGGCGTCTTTATAACTAAGTCACACAAATAAAAATTGCGAAATAAAAATAATACTTGAACTTAAAATTTATTACATCCCAAAATAAATATCAATCCAAGAATAAATCCCAAAATACCAAAAACAAATCCGTAATAAAAATTTACCCAACCTCATCTTCCTCGAAACATTACACCAAATAAATTATCAGAAAATCTTCCAAAGCAGGCAATATCAAGCTACTCACCCCCACAGTAGGGCCGACCTGAAATCATGGTAAAAATGGTGGTGAGATAGAAATCTCAATAAGTCCGTGTGTGTTTAAGTGTCGGGTGAAAACAGTTCGTGAATGAAAAGTATAAAATTCTTTATAAGAGATCACTGGCAAGCAATAAACATCCATCAAAAGCAAGAGTGGTGTTTTGGCTTTTCCAACCATGCATAATTTAGAAAATCAACCGCTCAAAAGAAAGGATTACGGGTTACCACACATTGGGCCCCATAACCGAATGGTCAGCATGCCACACTTTGTGCCTACTGTCGGTCAGAATGCCACACTTTGTGCAGACTGACAAAAGTAGGTGATCGGCCTACTGGGCAAGATACTCCTCCTTCTCTATACCCAAACAACAATCGGGTGTCCATTTCGACAAAACACAGTCACTTGACTGAAAAGAACATTGCTAGCTCGGACCGACACGACCCACTGGACTGACGTCCTATCCGGGAAGGACTCACCCCTCAGAGGTGGCCACCTACTGAGAGACTTACCCTAACCCCTCAAAGACTAGCCATAGTATTCCATCCTTATTGAGTACTCAACGTAACGTATCCCACTTGGGAAAAATGAACAAACACAGTTCCACTTGAACTAAGGGTTTCCAGAATCTTTGTCAAAATCAGTTTCAGAAAGAGTTCTGAGTTTGAGTAAATCTGCTTATTAAGTTTCAAATAACTCATCCGACGGAAATAAAACAGGAGACAACCCTCAATTGCCTTTACAAAAATGAGTGTCCATGCACTCTATATTTGGCTTGCCATAATTAAACATTTTTCAACAATCGGGTTTTTATGCAGGAGCTTACCTGATTCTTGCTCACAATAAAGAGGTCCCCAATAGCTGACCTAACCCCACATAGCAAATACAAATCCCAATCAATTTCAAGCCACAATCTACTTCCTCAATTTTAAATCAACTCAACTTGCTACTACCATGATCCTACTGTCCCAAGCTTTAAGGCAAAACAATAAATAAATAGGTTTATAGGTTGAGCCTAATCTGATATTTAAAATAACTAATGGTTTGGGAAATAAATTCCAAGATGTTGAAAGTTTAAATCTTGCTAAGAAAAATTTAGAGTTTATTTGATCAAGAGTCCAAAGTGGTTATTAGGGAAAATAATGAGTTATTAATAATTTAGTTGTTAGAAAATAACTGATAACCAAAGTTAGTTGAAAATGAATTTTAATGAGTCTTGCTTGAAAAATAATAAATAAGTTTTAATAGGCTTTGATTAAAAGATAATAATTAAATTTATAATAATAAGTATTTTACTAATTATGATTATTTCCATAAAAGGCTTTAGTTGATTTCATTATATTATAAAATATCTATATATGTTATTTTTATATTAAAACTATTATTTATTTGACTAAATTATCCTTTATATAAATATAATATTCCAAATCTACCCTTCCTAGGGTTTTTCGAAATCACTAGCAAAATTATATGATTAATTATTTTATTCATGAAATAAAAATTTGCTTAGGGACAACTAGATCATGATCATATTTCCATGGTTATTCACAATCACGAACATATACAACCCTTCAACTCATCAAATCATCCAAATCATGCATACAAGCATAAATCTCAATTTATCAAGACATGATCTAACCCGTACTGGCATAAATATGATCATAGCTTCAAAAATCCAACATGCATATAAATCCTATTCATCAAAGGTGGCATAATTTCTAGCATACTTCATCACAAATACCTCATGTGACATGCATCAAACCTCAAATCATCATACTATCAACCAAGATAATCCTTCCATGCATAAATCCCATCTCCTTCACAATCATACATATATTCATGCTTCAATCTCAACAATACATACCTATCATAATCTACCTTCTAACAACATCATCCTAGAGACATGAATCTAGGATTTAAAAGATAATAATTAAATTTATAATAATAAGTATTTTACTAATTATGATTATTTCCATAAAAGGCTTTAGTTGATTTCATTATTTTATAAAATATCTATATATGTTATTTTTATATTAAAACTATTATTTATTTGACTAAATTATCCTTTATATAAATATAATATTCCAAATCTACACTTCCTAGGGTTTTTCGAAATCACTAGCAAAATTATATGATTAATTATTTTATTCATGAAATAAAAATTTGCTTAGGGACAACTAGATCATGATCATATTTCCATGGTTATTCACAATCACGAATATATACAACCCTTCAACTCATCAAATCATCCAAATCATGCATACAAGCATAAATCTCAATTTATCAAGACATGATCTATCCCGTACTGGCATAAATATGATCATAGCTTCAAAAATCCAACATGCATATAAATCCTATTCATCAAAGGTGGCATAATTTCTATCATACTTCATCACAAATACCTCATGTGACATGCATCAAACCTCAAATCATCATACTATCAACCAAGATAATCCTTCCATGCATAAATCCCATCTCCTTCACAATCATACATATATTCATGCTTCAATCTCAACAATACATACCTATCATAATCTACCTTCTAACAACATCATCCTAGAGACATGAATCTAGGATTTAAAAGATAATAATTAAATTTATAATAATAAGTATTTTACTAATTATGATTATTTCCATAAAAGGCTTTAGTTGATTTCATTATTTTATAAAATATCTATATATGTTATTTTTATATTAAAACTATTATTTATTTGACTAAATTATCCTTTATATAAATATAATATTCCAAATCTACACTTCATAGGGTTTTTCGAAATCACTAGCAAAATTATATGATTAATTATTTTATTCATGAAATAAAAATTTGCTTAGGGACAACTAGATCATGATCATATTTCCATGGTTATTCACAATCACGAATATATACAACCCTTCAACTCATCAAATCATCCAAATCATGCATACAAGCATAAATCTCAATTTATCAAGACATGATCTATCCCGTCTTGGCATAAATATGATCATAGCTTCAAAAATCCAACATGCATATAAATCCTATTCATCAAAGGTGGCATAATTTCTATCATACTTCATCACAAATACCTCATGTGACATGCATCAAACCTCAAATCATCATACTATCAACCAAGATAATCCTTCCATGCATAAATCCCATCTCCTTCACAATCATACATATATTCATGCTTCAATCTCAACAATACATACCTATCATAATCTACCTTCTAACAACATCATCCTAGAGACATGAATCTAGGATTTAAAAGATAATAATTAAATTTATAATAATAAGTATTTTACTAATTATGATTATTTCCATAAAAGGCTTTAGTTGATTTCATTATTTTATAAAATATCTATATATGTTATTTTTATATTAAAACTATTATTTATTTGACTAAATTATCCTTTATATAAATATAATATTCCAAATCTACACTTCATAGGGTTTTTCGAAATCACTAGCAAAATTATATGATTAATTATTTTATTCATGAAATAAAAATTTGCTTAGGGACAACTAGATCATGATCATATTTCCATGGTTATTCACAATCACGAATATATACAACCCTTCAACTCATCAAATCATCCAAATCATGCATACAAGCATAAATCTCAATTTATCAAGACATGATCTAACCCGTACTTGGCATAAATATGATCATAGCTTCAAAAATCCAACATGCATATAAATCCTATTCATCAAAGGTGGCATAATTTCTAGCATACTTCATCACAAATACCTCATGTGACATGCATCAAACCTCAAATCATCATACTATCAACCAAGATAATCCTTCCATGCATAAATCCCATCTCCTTCACAATCATACATATATTCATGCTTCAATCTCAACAATACATACCTATCATAATCTACCTTCTAACAACATCATCCTAGAGACATGAATCTAGGATTTAAAAGATAATAATTAAATTTATAATAATAAGTATTTTACTAATTATGATTATTTCCATAAAAGGCTTTAGTTGATTTCATTATTTTATAAAATATCTATATATGTTATTTTTATATTAAAACTATTATTTATTTGACTAAATTATCCTTTATATAAATATAATATTCCAAATCTACCCTTCCTAGGGTTTTTCGAAATCACTAGCAAAATTATATGATTAATTATTTTATTCATGAAATAAAAATTTGCTTAGGGACAACTAGATCATGATCATATTTCCATGGTTATTCACAATCACGAACATATACAACCCTTCAACTCATCAAATCATCCAAATCATGCATACAAGCATAAATCTCAATTTATCAAGACATGATCTAACCCGTACTGGCATAAATATGATCATAGCTTCAAAAATCCAACATGCATATAAATCCTATTCATCAAAGGTGGCATAATTTCTAGCATACTTCATCACAAATACCTCATGTGACATGCATCAAACCTCAAATCATCATACTATCAACCAAGATAATCCTTCCATGCATAAATCCCATCTCTTTCACAATCATACATATATTCATGCTTCAATCTCAACAATACATACCTATCATAATCTACCTTCTAACAACATCATCCTAGAGACATGAATCTAGGATTTAAAAGAAAGATTGAAGGCACTTACTTGGTCGATGAATGCTTTGAAGGAGTTTAGAACGGATCTCAACTCCTAGATGCCTAAATTTGTCCAAGGAAGATGGAGATAGCATGACCATGGAAGATGAAGCTATCCGGCCAAGAGAGAGAGTTTCGGCCATGAGAGAGAGAGAGAGAGAGAGAGAGAGAGAGAGACCATTAGCATGTTTATTCACTTATATTCTCACTTGAGATCAAAATTGGAGAAGATGAAGTTGTTAGAACAATCCTACCTTGAAGGTGTTCTTGAACTTTCACAGAATTTTCTGGTTTTGATCCGAAGTAGCGAGTTGATTTGTGGAGTTTGATGTTAAGAATGGTGTTGATGGACTCATGGCAGTGAGTAGGTCAAATCTGGAGATTTTAGAGAAGGTTTGAAGTGGTTTGGAGGGGTATTAGGTGAAAGGAAGAAGTAGGTGTTCTTGGTGTAGTGTGTGTGTTCTTGAAGGTTGAAGGAATTTGAGAGATTGTGTTGTGCAGCTGCCGAAATTCTGAGAGAATTAGGGCTGCCGAATGTTCTGTGGGGTTTAGGAGGTTGGTTCTCCGATTTGGAAGGGAAAAGGAAAGGTTAGTTGTTAAAATCCTTGAAGAATATTTTTAGGAAGTAAATTTGGAAACTAAATATCCTAGAATATCTTGATTGTTGGAGAACTTCAGAAGTCTGCCATGGCCGACTGCTTTGAGCAGAGATTTAGTGGAATTAATGCTGGTTTAAGGAAGATTATGGTGGCTGAAAATAGGGGGCATAATGGCGAAGAAGAAGTCTGGTCATTTGAGGGATACATTATGGAAAGTTGCTACACCATGGTGGCTGGAATTTTGGAAATCCATCAAGCATAATTGCAGGGATTTGTTGGAGAGATTTTCGGGCAGCCATGTCTGAATTTCGTGCAGAAGCTTAAGGGGAATAACGGAGCTCTGTTACTGAATGTTTAAGGAAGGTTTATGCAGAGCAATGATTGTGTTTCGGCTGGAGGAAGATTAGAAAACGAAGCAGGACAATTGGACTGCACAAAATTTCACTAGGCTGGAATTTCTGGACAGCTTTTCGGCTGCCATTTTCCAACATCTTGTAGCGAGTTTGAAGGGGAATTTCAGGGTTGTTCAATGTTGGTTTCCAGCCTTCTTCATGTAGGGAAAAACTTGGATAAAGTGCTCAACAAAATCTGGGAGAAAACAGCTTGGTTTTGGACTCTCAAAGTTGCGATTTGTACAGGAATTTTTCCTGGTTTTGCTCCAGCTTTGAGCAGTCTGAAAATGGCTAAAGAATGCAGGTTGCAAGCTGATCCAAAAGACCATTTTTCTGGCAAGAATTTGGGAGGGAATGATAGATAAGAAACTCGACACCTTAAAGGCACAATAAGCTGGAAAATTTCAGTTCATTCCAAGAAGGAAGATGAACTAGCTAGAGTGAATTTTTCAGCAAGCTCACTAGAGGAATTTTTCCTCTTGGAATCTCCCACAACTCTTCCACATTTTCAGGCCATAAGAAGTCTTTTACTAAGACATTTTGATCCTACAAGACCATAGCACTTTACTAAAATTTCTGGAAAGAAAATGACTAGAACAACTTGATCACACTAATGAGTTGAAAACTAAGGAAAAATCAAAGATCAAGGAAAAATGAATTCCTCTTAGGAAATTCGAGTAGGGCAAGGGAGTAGGATGAGGATACTCCTAACGTGTCTCTCTTAGGAAATCATCACTCCCCTACTCTAAGCACTTAAGGCCGAAATTATTACTTCCCAAGCAAAAATAAAATTTAACCAAGCTAAAGCTCCCACGATGGAATTTGAACCCAATACCTCAAGAATTAATTTCCAAAGCTCTAACCACTACACCACAACAACTCTTATTGTTATTTTCACTAGAAACTTATTTCCTTTACAATCCTCAAGCTATCTCCCTATTTTCAACTGAGGCAAAATTTACCATTTTGCCCTTCTCACTCAATATTCACCAACAAGCCTCCAAGACATTAAAACTCAAATCCAAGGCTCATAAAATCAAATAAAAATATATTTAATCATGCAATGAAGTATGTTATGCACCTCAACCCCCTTACTCTAAGGTTGGTTTTGACTGGGGTTTCAAAGGGGGCTACTCGTGGACAAATGTGGATATTGTATTAGTATGTTGTGATATTTCCTCATACCTTCTCTTTTAATTTCTTCTTGGATTTCTCTTCAATTATGTATTGAGTTCTTATTCTAAGGCCATGATGTAGCTAGTAATGATTATTATATTATCATGTGATTCCGTTATTTGAAGGGTGTTACTAAGTCTTTGCCTGATTATTGTACTCAAAGCAATTGAATGCCTGATCACCATTCAGATTGATTTATCATTAACTATGAAAATTTGAAAGATGACTTAGTTAATTAGGACAGGTAATCAGACCACAAATTACATATGAAATAGAAATATAATTGCATGGTTTGTGTGATCGTTAAAATGTCATGTTCTTGAATGCGTTCCTTTGAATTGAATTCAACATAGAAATATAGTTGGGTTATTGGACAAATAGAATTAATATACCTTGAAAGAGGATATTGGTTAATTCTAGACATTGATTAACTGATAAGGTACACTCTCAAATAACGGATGATGTTGGTAATATAAGAGTTAATCTAGTGAAATCACGTGCCTTAGATAACCTCATTACAATCTTTATCCAGGAAGAAGTGCAAGTTGAATTATTTCAATTTAATTCTCAACACAACAATCATTGGAATGTTTGTTTTCTTTTAATTCAAGTAAGGATTAATTTCATTGGAAGGAGTTTTAATTCTAATCTTTGTGGAATGACCTTGTTACTATAAACGAGATCTAGTACACTTACTAGTGCTCCAAATTAGTCACCACAACTTTTACTCTATAATAGGAGTCAAAATCATTTACATAATTAATATGGTAACCATTTTATTTTTAAACAAAAAACTCCAGTTTAATACCTCCATAAATTTCATACATCATCATTTGGACCATTGTCCCCCCAACAATGGAGAGGAACCGAAGAAATCATGTGATAAAGAGAGATTCGAATAATTAAAAAAAAAAATTGTGTTAGATTATAAGAATCTCAGTAATCGAGAATCGAGACATTCTTCCTAAACACCAAGTTTTTTCCTATCTTGCCTCTCTTTCCCTAACGAATATCCTCACCTAAACAAAGCTTTTCAGCCTACACTAATTCCAGCATACCAAAACCGATTTATTCTCCGTTATTTGAAATAGGTCAAGACTACAGTAGGGAAAGGAGCAACACAACCCCAACTTTTAAGACTAGTTGTTGCCAAAAGTAAGCTGTGAGCCTTACCATCTCTTTCCTTTTAGAGATCTCGCATCCGAATACGAGGGAGCTAGGTGATGTTGTCAGGAGAGAAATGTAAGGGGTGCTTTAATTCTAAAAATCTTGGATGCTTCCATCGTAACCATTTCTGTGGGGTTTGGGAATTCCATTTCCCATAGATGTTGAAGTTGCATAAATCTTGGGTCTGTAGCAGGTAGGTTCATTTTATTTAATATGCATTTTTTTATAACTAAGGAAAATAGTGTGAATTGGGGCTTTCGCTCCAGCTAGGGGGCAGACAAATTTTCTTGAATTTTGAGACCCATGTTTGGTCTTAATACTCATGGTATAACCAGATGCTCGATTGTAGAACGCGATTATTGCCTATCAAAACAATTTCACTGTTACAAGCTTCATAAGTGGAACTTAAATCCCTATCGGGATACATATGATAAGAGCAACCTGAATTTAAAATCCATTCATTTACAGACCTTGTTCAGCTATCAGTTACCAAGAAAATACTTCATTCACCCTCATATGCTACAAAACTAGCTTAAGCAGCATTAGTAGATTTTTCTTTATGCTTATTATTTTTTTTAAACTTAAAGCATTTAGAATTTATGTAGCCTTTTTTATGACAATAATTGCAAACTAAAATTTTATGTTTGGATTCGGATGTAAATTTTAATTTACTACCACTACAATTTCTATTTTTGGATCTACCAATAACTACCAAACCTTTAGCCTAATTTCTACAAACCTTCCCAATTAAGTCTCTGTCAATCCTTTCTTTTGATTACAAATAAAATTTAATTTCGTAATATGATATTGTTTCTTTCCCATATATCATAATATCTTGAAAGTACTTAAAGGACTGGAGAAAAGAATACAACAATAAAATAGCCAGATTCCCAGCATCTACTTTCACATCAATATTATTCAAGTACATAATAAGAGAATGAAATGTATCAAGTTATGAGATAATAGATGTACTTTTAGCCATCAAAGGAGTCAACAAGGTTTGCTTTTTGTAGGGCTGACTTTCCACGGTCTTCTTCTTATCCAAATCCTGAAACTTTTCCCACATTACTATAGCTAAATTGTCACAAGTGGTTTCCCTTAAAACCTTATTAGAGAGATTTAGAATAATATCTAATCTCACTCTTTTATCCGAGTCTTCAAATGTTGCTACTGTCATCTCCGCAGTCTTCTTCTCTATTCATTTCAAAGCTAAGTCAACCCCGTCTTGAATTAATATTGCCTCTACTTTCAGTGGCCACATGATAAGTTGACAACTCGTTTGCATTTCTCCACCTTAGTCTTTGTTATCATCACTTCCATAGAGTTAAGGGCTAGCAGCTTTGATATCAATTTGTTAGGGATAGGCCCAGGAACAAACCGAAACTCTAATGGCAAAATCACACAAGATGAGAATATAGAAACAACAACAACAACAATAACAACAACAACAATAATGGGAAGAAAAAATAAATAATGAGAAAGGAAATAGAAGAGAGAGACTATTCACTACAAAGAAGACAATTTACAAGGCTTTAGAAAAGTGTTCCTAAGCCATAAAACACCACTAATACAAAACATGAGAACCATGAAATACTAAAAGTTTAAAAAACTCGTGTTTTAGAGTTGTTCTTCCAAGAACCAAACAATGCATTAAATTTAAAGGCACAAATGGGGGTGGAAATTTTTCTAAAAATACTGATGTGGGACATGGATGTTGGGTTGCTACCAATGTAGCACTTGATGCAAGGCACCTCAACAGTGCCCATTGGGAGAGTTCATTACCGCTTGGCCAAGACTAGTTGAGGACAAACCATCCCCCAAAACTAGAGGCAATCCCTCTATCAACATAATTGAATCTGGTCCCAAAACACCACAGGAACATGGGGTGTCAGCCATAAAGACATTTGTATTATGAGACTCAGTTGGACACGTATGAATTTTAGATCTAAAAAGGGAAGGATACTTAGCCAAGAATGCTTTAGAACTTTCCAAAACTAGATTGTTTGGAGAAGAGGAATTAGGAACTATTGGATCTTTCCTATTGTCTACCCATTCCTTAACAATCTATTGCATTTTTTTTTATCAAAATGTAAATGATTGATATTAATCAAAAGATATTTACAGGATGACTTACTAGTTAATAGTCAAGAGGACTATAAAGTAGCAGTGGTCAATACAAGTCCCAAAAATTTTCTTGGACATCAGGGTACAAAGTAAAAATAACAGTGTACACATGTGTTTTGATCCTTTTAGCAATTTTCAAAGGATGGCAAGCTACACCCTCAAATAGCGCTCTGTTACGGGCATTCCAGATGTAATATAGAGTGGCAAGCAAAGCAGTAGCTTTAGCTTTAGCAATCCACGACGTACCATGGTTGGTATACTTGTACTACCGAAGGCAAGAGTTGGTCGAATTTAACCTATGTGGTAAGCCCAGCCAGACTTTAACTTCCTTCCAAATAGTCGCTGAAATCGAACACTTGAAAAATAAGTGGTTAGTCATTTCCAGTGGTGCCTTACATAGTGGACAAGACAAGTCATCTAACCGGAAAACAAGTGCATCCTTGGTCTTCAGCCGTCCCCTAGCATATAACCAGGCCATGAATGAATGCTTGGGGGTTAGGCCCTGTTTCCAAATAGTATTGGCCCAATAAACTTTCGGTGAAGTTAACCTAAGGTAGTCATAAGCTTGAGAGGTGAATGAAGAGGTACCTATTGCCCATGTATGAAGAAGAACAGAGAGCGAGCCATTGTGTCGAGAATCCCGTTGCTAGACTTCGAATAGAGATCTATCATCGTCTACCCATTCTTAGCAACATTGCACTAGAAGGTTTAGTCACTACTCACAAAACCCTTTTCAAGCAGATATTGATCATCCTAATGTCCTCTATTAGGCTTCCCACAATTGGAAACTTAGTGTCCTAGCTTGTTACATTGTTTGTTGTAAGAGGGAGATTTTCGTATGTAATAGTTTGAAAGAACTCTGTTTTCCCCTTAGAGATTTAGATCTTCTTTGGGTTAGCCTTCAGAACATCAACTTCTAGCAATTCTCGGCCTAGATAAATTCACTATAGTTTCATCCAACTTTAAAGGCTTGCCAACTGCAAAAGCATTAGTAAAAAGTGATAGATTTTTCAAAAACATAAATGGGGAGATTTTCAAAACTCAACTGTAAAGGAACAATAGATGGATTAGATGTGACACTGAAGTCTTTAATCTATTTGATTATTTGAAATGTGAAATCCATAAGGGACTTGACATTCTTTAGCTGGAGGCGGAGATAATCATCCTAAATCGTGGGTCTAAGTAGTACATGTCGACTATGGAAACACTCAATATGAACATGTCCCTATAAGCCAATTGCCTGAAATTCTTTGTGCAAAGCCTCCATGGACAATATCCCCTAAGAAAATTCCCCAGCCAATGCATATTTCAAGTGAGCTATTACGCATTCTTCTTTGCAATTCGAGAAAATAATTACTGGCTCTCCCATGTAAGAGGAGTGACTTTTCATTAAAGGAAAGGGTTAACAGGAATCAGTGAATAGATCAACAAAGGAGCGCTTTCCCTAGGCTGACCAAAAGAGGTAGTAGGGGAGGTGGAGACTGAGATAGCTCAGCCGCCAATGCAATTTTGACAAAACCATTTTATATAATTCTACAAGCTTATATAAGTATGAGAAAGTCATAGTCATAATTTGCAAAACCAATAGAATTAGTTTTTGGTACCGTCAAAGGAAAAAAACCATTTTAGATTTAATGGAAACAAATTTTTTGAATGTAGTAAGGGTCAATAAGAAAAATAATAATATTAGTAACATTTAGGGGTTTGATTAAAACTATTTTTTTTTATATAGAAGGTTTGATGATGACTTGTTTGATAAACATTGTAAGTTTGAATGAAAATTGTTTCAAACACATAATGTAACAAAAGTAAATTTAAAAAAAAATCTTATTATTTATACCAAATTTCAAATAACCTATAATTTTAACGAGTACTCATTTGTATTTTGGCATTTTTTTAATCAAAATGTAAAATGATTAATATTGATCAAAAGATAATTACATGGTTACTCACTAGTCCATAGTCCAAGAGACTAATTGCTAGCGGATATGACACCAATTCTCAAAACTAGTCAAAATATTAGGGTACAAAGAAAAAATAAAAGTGTACACATGTGTTTTAATCCTCTTGACAATATCCAATACTTGGCAAACTTCCCCCTCAAAAAGAGCTTTGTTACGAGCCTTCCAGATGAAATAGAAAGTGGCTGCCATAGTAGTAGCCTTAGCCTTAGATAACCACGAAGACCCACGGTTGGCACGCTTGTACCACTTAAGGCACGCTCTGGACGTACTCATTGTTTGATGAAGACCTAGCCACCTATTAATTTCCCTCCAAACTGTAGCAGAGATGGTGCACCTAAAAAATAAGTTGTTAGTCGTTTCCAGCTGTGTCTTACACAATGGACATGACATATCATTAAGCTGGAACACAAGTACATCTTTGGTCATCAATCATCCCCTAGCACACAACCAAAGAATGAATGCATGCTTAGGGGTTAGACCCTGTTTCCAAATAGTGTTAGCCCAATATGCCCTAAAAGTAGTTGGCCTCAGATATTCATAAGCTTGAGAAGTAAACGAATTAGTACCCATAGACCAAAAATGAAGAAGGTCCGCCGCTCTATGAGTATCTTGTTCCTTGTCCATAATTACGTCTCTGATTGAGAGAAGACTACGAATCAAAGAGGAATGGCTCTGATGATGGTCAACCTCCCAAACTGATCTTCCCTTCATATAGTAATGGTCCAACCACTTGACCCACAAGGACTGTTTCTCTGCTTGTACATCCCAAATGATTCTAAACAATAATGCCCCATTCCAAGCTTGTAAATTTCGCAAACCAAGTCCACCTTCAGTCTTAGGCAGACAAATATCTTTCCAGGCAACCAATGCATTTTTTGAGTTCCATAGAAAATCCCTAGCCATCCTATCTAGCAGGCAAATCACAGTTGACGGAGTAGGAAGAATGGACAACCAGAAACACTCAACGCCTTGAAGAACAGACTGAATCAATTGGAGTCTTCCTGCATAGGAGAGAAAGCGTGCAGACCATCTCCCAATGTAAGAGCCACTTCTATCAAGCAATGGTCTGTAGTAGGTAAGTCTAATTTTACCAGTACTGATTGGTAAGCTAAGGTAACGAAAAGGAAGTTCCCCAATAGGAACGCCCGTGTCATCCAGGATACTCTCTTGTGTATCCCTCCGGATCCCAGTAAGGTAAATATTTGACTTATCCTTGTTAATTTCAAGGCCCGAGCACCTCTTGAAAATTTCCAAGTAGTCAAGGAGAATACGGACAGAAGAACAATCTCCCTTAGCAAACAACATCAGGTCATCTGCAAAAGCAAGGTGAGTAATTCTTAAAGCCTCACACTTGGCATGGTATCTGAATGGAGTCCCAAGTGTGTGCACTCTAACAACTCGAGAGAAATATTCCAAGCAAATGACAAACAGCAAAGGAGAGATCGGATCCCTTTGTCTCAGACCTTTAGCACCTCTAAAGAAACCATGCACAGTCCCATTTATAGCAATAGAAAATGAAGTACTGGTCACACACTGCTCAATCCAGTTCACGAAGATATGAGGGAACCTAATTTCTGTAAGTAATTCCAGTAGGAAGTCCCAGTCAACTGAATCATAAGCCTTCTTAAGGTCCACTTTAATCGTACATCTAGGAGAGACTCTAGTCCTACTATATTCACGCATAAGCTCCTGAACTAGGAGGATATTATCAGTCATTAGTCTATCGTGGATGAAAGCAGTCTGGGGGATGTCCACAAGGTGTGGAACAACCAACTTAAGCCTTTTCGCCAAAATTTTTGATATAATCTTATACATCACGTTGCAGCACGAGATTGGCCGAAAATCACCCACTCTATCTGCATGTTCAGATTTGGGGACCAAGGTAATAATAGAATGGTTGATTTGCTTCAATAATCTGCTAGATGTGAAGAATTCCGAAACAGCATCACATAAATTCTGACCAACAGTATCCTAAGCTTTCTTGAAGAAAAATGCAGAATAACCATCTGGACCCGGAGCTTTGCAGTCACCAATATCCCACAGGGCCAATTTAATATCCTGAATAGTGACATCTTTAATCAAGACATCCATTAGATCATGAGGGACCATTGGCCCAGCATGAACATAGTCCACATTGATTTCCTGGCAGCATACCTTAGTTCCCAGTAGGTTACGGAAATATTCCACAAATTCATTAGCAAGAGCCTTAGGACTATCAGTCATGTACCCATCTTCCTTGAGAATAGAAGCAATGAAACTCTTTTTTTTATTCCGTTTGACAATGTAGAAGAAGTACTGAGTATTCTTGTCAGCTTGAGCAACATACTTACCTATTGCAAGTTGGTGGTAGAACTTCATTTCTGCCTCCGCAAGATACCATGTAGTCCGTTTACACTCGTACTGTGCAACAAGATTCTGATCCACGGGGTTTTCAAGTAATGATTGTTGGGCATTAATAACAGCTAAGTTTGCTTGTTCAACACGACCAGACAGGTGAGAGAATTCCAGTCTGTTTAATCTCCGAAAGTCCCACTTTAGCTCTTTCAACCGACGACAAAGAGTGAACTGTTGGAATCCCGAGAACGTACGATCCCATACTCCCTTGACAATATTATGAAATGAGTCATGGTCAGCCCAAAAATTAAGAAACCCGAATGGACGAACAGATCCCCCGTTATTGTCAACCATTGACCAAATGACAAGACTATGATCAGAAAGAAACCCAATAGGAAGGAATTCCACCGAAGCCTGGACATGACATTGGAACCAAGCATCATTACCCATGACTCGATCAAGTTTTGACCACACCTTAGAATTTGTCCAGGTAAATCGCGGGCCGACATAGGGAAGGTCCTCCAGACTAGAATCAGCACATAATGAGGCAAAGTCCCTAATTTCATATGAAGTCGGCATGGTACCACTGAGTTTATCATCCACATGTGGATAAGTATTGAAATCATCCATTAGGATCCATGCCTCCGATAATGCAGAGGCTAAGTGCTCAATCTCATTCCACAAAGTCCTTCTTGCCACAATAGAATTATAAGCATAGACGAAAGAAAAGAAATAAGTAACATGAGAAATCTTACATGTGATGCGAACCGTGATAGCCTGAGGCGAGCATTGGACAAGGTACACATCCACCTTTGCCCCATTCCAGAAAATGACAATTCTACCCGCATCAGCTTCAACCATGTTATGTAAAACCGACCAATTACAGAAATTATGTTGGAGGATATTATCCAGCCCATCAACCGTCAACTTTGTTTCCAGTAAACCTATGACATCCACACGATGTTTTGAGATGAAATCTCGAACCCCATGTTGATTGAGGGTCCTGTTGAACCCTCAAATATTCCATGAAGCAACTCTCATGATGGCCTAATTAGTGCCTGTTTGGCACCAATCAAGTCAACACTACTTGGAGCATATTTCTTCCATACTGACCGAGTAAATTCCGAAGCCTGTACGGTAGCTTTACCTGCATACACCATAGCCGATGGGATTTCTTCAGGACTACGATCCTTTCCAGTAGTAGAGACCGACTTTTTAACTCCAAATTGGACATGCCTCTGTGAATTGGATCTCATTTGTGGACGGCCTATTCGCCTTGTCCTGGACCTTCCCCTTACATCCCTAAACTGTCCTCATTGCCCAACTGATGTTGATGGATCATCTTTGGCTCTAGCATCCCCCATCATTGTCTTTACACTACCTTCAACCATAGATGTAGTGTTGTGCCTTTGTACATCAACATTAAACGAGTGTGCATAGTTAAACAATAAGGGGAGATAAACTCAAGTTATGGAGTAAGGAAAAAAAATCGGTAAAATATCTAACTAATCCGTAAGCTTTGTTCTATTTTGGGATGAAAACAACACAAATTTTTTTTTCTTTTTACTAATTTTGGGTTAGTAATCGTTTATTCTATGCACGACGTGACTCATAGGATTTTTTATAGGGTTTTGTTTTACTCATGTTAACCTATAAGGACAGCGTTAGATAGATAAAGGATTGCACACCGTACTCTTTATATATATATATATATACATACACATAGATATATTAAAAATATGTTTGTTTTTATACTGGAGTAGATCAATTTATTATATATATTATTTGGATTTATATAGTTAAAATTGAATAAGATTAATTATGAATTCCTTTCTTGTCAAAAAAAAAATAATAATATCAACATACTGCAAAGTTTGCCAACATCGATAAAAAAATAGTATTGGTATGATAATAAGTATTTCTATAGTAAATGGTACAATAATGATATACCGTATATAATAAACAATACAATAATGATATACAGTATATTTCTCTCATCCTAGCCGGCCATTTAGACTTTTGTTGTTAATTTTGTTATCAACGAATTATTAATTGAGTTTTAAATTGTTTGGAAAAATTGAAGAATCGCTTAGAACTTCACACGGGACTGTTAAAAATTAATTGGTTTCATGGTTTAGACACTAAATTGAAAAGTCAAAATACTGAAAAGTGAAGCAGCCGGACTCCCAAGGTTTCAAAAGTTGCGTTACTGTTAATATTATTAAAGTTTTTTTGAGAAAAATATTATTAAATATTCTAGAATAATTACTATTTCGGCCAATGGAATGTACATTCCCTTATGATCAGCATTCTTACAAATTGAGTTAAAATACTTGCTTCATTCATAAAAACCCCATTATCGTGTCCCAGTGAACTGAATTTAATGCTCAATAGTACACACTTTGATTGAGATTTGTTTTTTAAACATATATATAATTTTCAATTTTATAAATAAATTATAAGCTCAAAGATTAATATTGCAATTTACTCAACGTGAATAACTAAATTGTCAATATTTTATAAATAAAACTATTTACAATATGTTTAATTTTTCGTAAAAATTTATAAAACAGTAATCAATAAAAAAAATACAAATGAATAAGTTTTTCTAAAATAATAAATGGGCACAGTCTAATCTAAAATTTGCATTCAGTCAAATGGGGAAGGTGGTAAACCTAATGATCCTTTGTTTCTATGAATACAGTCAGTTTCGCAAGACACAAGCTGACTTCTGACATCTCTAATTTCAAAATCCATCCAATCAAACTGGTTCTCCGTGAAACTTTGAGCGAAAGTTGCCACAGCTAATCTATTTAAGTGCAAGCTTTCAGCCATTTGCTGCATCAAACGCATTGCTTATCCTCTTATCAAAATGAAGACAACCCTACTCTTAATTTCAATCTTCCTCTTATCCACATACACTCCCTCCCCTTGTTCCGCAGCCGAAGCACCCGAGCCAGTGCTCGATGCAGCAGGAAAGAAGCTCCGGGCAGATACCTTGTACTATATTCTTCCAGCCAAAGTCCAGGGCAGAGGCCATGGCGGCGGGCTTACCTTAGACAGCATTGGAAAGTATAACTGCCCACTCGCCGTAGTCCAAGAACCATATGAGTATATGTATGGCAGCCCATTAAAGTTTTACCCCGTCAACCTCAAGAAAGGCGTGATTCGTGTTTCCACTGATCTGAACATCGAGTTTTCTGCACCAAATAGCTGTGGGGGATCGAACGTGTGGAAGCTTGAGGACTTCGATCCGTCAATCCGAAAATACCTTGTAGGAGTTGATGGAGTTGTTGGAAACCCTGGCGTTGACACGCTAAGCAATTGGTTCAAGATCGAAAAGTGGGACAATGCCTACAGGCTCAGGTACTGTCCATCCGTTTGCAACAAATGCAATCGCGTTTGCAAAGATGTTGGAATTATTCGACAGAACGGAAAACGACGTTTGGCTCTCACCGATTCAAACCCACTGAAGGTTATATTCAAGCAGGCTTGATTTTAATCCTGTGAAGAAATGCATTCAAAAATGAAATAAAATGGCAGTTGTGTTATAAAATTAGGGTAGTGTTAGAATAAAATCTTCACACTACACACTAATAAAACTCTTACTATTTTGCACAAGAATTTCTCTCTTTCTCTTCTCTCACAATTTTCTCTAATCTTTCTTTCACTAATCTTTCTTTCACAAAATGATGGTGTATTACAAGCTTAGAGAATAACTCTATTTATAGAGCTCTAATTAGTGGAATACATTATGGCATACATCATCTTCCACTAATCTCAATGAGTGGTGTCTCCACTAAATGGTGGACATCCATAAAAATCTTCTCTAATAATTCACATAAATCCAAAATTAGTGGAGCCTCCGCTAATTAATGGAGATTTCAACAATTCATAACACTCCCCCTTGGATGTCCATCCATTACATAAAGAATATGCCTCGTTAAAACCTTACTAGATAAAAACCCAGTGGGAAAAAAAATCTAGTAAAGAAAAAAGAGTACACTATTCTATATGTCTGTTTATTACTCCCCCTGATGAGATGATTCCTTTAAATCTTTAAACCGACGCATACCGATTTTATATCTCAATTTCTCTAATGTTGCAGTCGGTAAAGTCTTCGTGAAAATATCTGCGAGGTTGTCACATGACCGAATTTGTAGCACATCAATTTCACCTTTCTTCTGGAGTTCATGAGTAAAGAAGAATTTTGGTGAAATATGTTTTGTTCGATCTCCTTT
Source organism: Voacanga thouarsii (assembly GCA_026120185.1). Classification (NCBI taxonomy): domain Eukaryota; kingdom Viridiplantae; phylum Streptophyta; class Magnoliopsida; order Gentianales; family Apocynaceae; genus Voacanga; species Voacanga thouarsii. The sequence goes on along the minus strand of JANUWF010001971.1, from coordinate 58,144 downwards.
AATATATCCTCCTCGGAATTGAGCTATGCAAGCTGCATTGTCTTCATAAAGAGGAGTTGGAATATCTTTGATCGATGATAATCCACAACTTTCTTGGATATAATGAATCATGGATCTTAGCCATATACATTCTCGACTTGCTTCATGAATGGCTATAATTTCAGCATGATCTGAAGAAGTAGCTGCTTGGAGATATCGAAGGAATTTCCATTCCAATGTCGTCATGTTGGTGAAGAACTAAATCTTGCTAATAAATTGACAGCAAAGGCAATATCAAGTCGTGTATTGTTAGTAAGATACATCAATGCACCAATTGCACTGAGATATAGTACTTCAGGACCAAGAAGTTCTTCAACATCTTCTTGAGGTCGGAAAGGACCGGATGATCATTGGAATACTCAATGAATGTGCTTTGTCCATGTCAAATCTTTTTAGAACTTTTGCTGTATATGTTGAATAAATGTTTTACTTGTCAAATGTTCAATTTGTAAACCAAGGCAAAGTATAATTTTACGACCATCATTGATGTCGAATAATCAATTGTTTCTTGGAGCTCTTCAAGAGTTCCAATAAAATTAAAATCATCAGCATATATAGCTAATATCACAAATTTAGAATCAGATTTCCAAATAAAAACGCATGGACATACCTGGTCATTTTAAATCTCGCTTTCAATCAATATTCACTAAGATGATTGAACCACATGCGCCCAGATGGCTTCAGGCCATATAATGATTTTTGCAATTTGATGGAGTAATTTTCACGAGGATAATGTGTATATGCTTCTGGCATATGAAATCCTTTGGGGATTTTCATGTAAATATAATTTTCTAAATTTTCATACAAGTAAGCAGTGACAACATCTAATAGGCGCATATCTATCTTTTCATGTACTGCCAAACTGATAAGATATCGGAGTGTAATAGTATCAACAACAGGAGAATAAGTTTCATCATATTCAATACCTGGTCTTTGTGAAAAACCTTGGGCTACTAATCGCTCTTTATATCGAACGATTTCACTCTTTTCATTGCGCTTTCACACAAATATCCATTTGTAGCCAACAGGTTTTACACCTTCTGGTGTTCGGACTGCAGGTCCGAAGACTTCACGTTTTGTCAGTGCATTTAACTCCGATTGAATCACATCTTTCCATTGCAGCCAATCTTTTCTATGCCGGCATTCATCAACTGATATTGGTTCAGGATCATCACTATCCTGTGTAACATCAAGAGATATATTGTATGCAAATGTATTATCAATAACACTTTCTATCCGATTCCAACTTCTACTGGAAGTGGTATAATTGATAGAAATTTCAGTATTACTTTCATCAACTTCTGGTTCTTTGTCATCAGTTCTCTCTTGGTCTTTATCATTCTTTTCTTCAATATGATCTTCTGTATCATTTAATCCTCTTTTCTTTCGAGGATTTTTATCTTTAGAACCAAGAGGTTGGCCATGCTTCTTGTATGCTTTTGGCTCAGCAGCTATATGTAAAATCTTTTGTTCTGTTGGAACTTTAGTTAGAATAGGAGCATTTATAGCTGGCATATGCAATTTTGTTACTCTCCTAGAGTCAACAAAAGCGTCTGGAATTTGATTTGCAATGCTTTGCAAATGAATTATCTGTTGAACTTCAAGTTCACACGCGCTTGTATGCGGATCAAGATAATTTAATGATGTTGTCCAATCACGATCTTTCTTGTACTGTTTATGTTTTCCCCCTAATTTAGGGAATAATGATTTCACAAGAGAATAACAAAAGAAATATAAGAAAATGATGACAAGTAGGAAATGTCAAGAAAAATATCTCTTTTTTTTTCACTCTTCCCGGTACCGACTTTTCCTCTTCCTCTCTTGTCTTTTCTTCTTCCCCGACCCTCTACCTACCATCTACCTCTTCTTCTTCCTCATACATATATATATATATATATATATATCGATATATATCTCAGTCATCAGTCATTAGTAAATATCAAAAATAAAAATCACAAAGCAGATATGGAGACTCGTAATTCATTTGAGACATGGTCAAATTTTGACTCGGTTTCTGCAGCAGATTTTGATGTATTTTCCTTTCCAAATCAACCTCTTCTGCCTAATTCGAACACAGAAGATTTTGATAACCAACCGCTTCTGCCTAATTCGAATGCAGAAGATTTTGATATGTTTTCCTTTCCAAACCAACCGCTTCCTCCTAATTTCAGGTGAGATAACTTTGAGGGCTTCCATTTGTTTGTAGTATGCTTGATAATGAAATTAAACTCTCTTTTGGTTTGTTTTTGATGTAAATCAGTGGAAGTTTTGAACATACTGCTTTGGACCAAGTTGATCTGCCCCTACAAGAGATTGCTTTTGATACTGTTCCTCTTGATACTATTCCTTTGAATGAGGATATGCTTGTGCATGATCCTTTCTACTCTCTAATGGATTTTGAACAAAGCCAGAATATGATTCCAGGTTATTATACATTTAAACATGGATTTTGAATGGTATTACCTTTACTGATATTATTTTGTTTTTCTAGGAGAAATAATGAGTGGTCTTGGCAACGAAGAAAAAATGGCCTCACAGGAAGTTGGTTAAGAGGCAGAGAGAGAAGAAGGGCAATAACTCCTAAACACTATCAAGAGAAACAATTTCGCAGTACTTTTACCTACCAATCAAGAGCGCAACCAAAGAATTGAATATTGGCATAACCCGTCTCAAGAAAAAATGTAGGGAGTTTGGAATTCGTCGATGGCCTCACAGGAAGTTGGTGAGCTTGGAGACCATAATCAAGAATGTTCAGGTTCTCTCTCATACATACTTATAATTTGCAAATATGAAACTATGAAAGATTTCCGATGATATCACTTCGATTTACAGGAGATGCAAAATAAAGAAGAAGGAGGAAACATGGCTGAGAAGAAGTTGAAAGAAGCCATTGCGATACTGGAATGTGAAAAACAGTTGGTGGAAGAAAGTCCTAATACGCAGTTAGAAGACCAAACACAGAAATTGAGACAAGCATGCTTCAAGGACAAATATAATAAGAAATTTAATTATAATAAACTTAAGGGGATCATAAAATCCCAAGACTCATTTCGCAGTAATTTTACGGCTAATTCTGCTGCTAGTCTCGATGCTGGCTCAAAGGGGAAAGAAAATGAGGAGGATGCCGAAAAAGAGGAGCTGAAGTCCATAATTACTAATTGTTTGTCTTCCTCTAATGTAAATATTGAAAAAGAACAATTACAAACATTCATCTTAAATTTGTCAGATCAATTACAAAAGAGCAACTATAAGCATGTATCCTCAAGTTCATATGAACACTAGTGATATGAATAAAAGATGTGATGCTTATTATTAATGAAAATATCTTTTTCCCTTACTATCTTTTCTGTTCCACTTCAGGTGGCCAGTATTTCTCTGTGATAAGGGAAATATCGAGTGTATCCATGACCATAACCATGGCCACTGCCACAACTACGACTATAACGATGACTTCTGCTGGAGCCAACAGCATTCACTTCTGCGAGTGTTGTTGAGCCAGTTCAACTGGCTTCATGATTTCTCAATAATAACTCATGTTAAATCTGTTAATTTTGGATATCCTTTTTCTCGATATTGTTACTGCAGGATAATATTCGAGGTATGAAAAGTAGAGAATGTCTTCCCCAATATAACTTCACCAGTAACTTTTTCTCCGCAAAATTTTTAACTAAGATATTGTTTTATACATCACGGAGTTCACGGTTTTACAATCTTGCAACTTCAAGTGCAACCATTCATACCGTGCAGTGGGTAGTACAACCATCTTCAGGTGGTCAAATCTTTCTTTTTATCCACATGACATATGGATCTCCTTTTTTTTTTTTTTTTTAGCATTTAGATGCATTTCTGTATGACATATAATTTTTTTTCAGAAATATCAAGGGCTACAAATTCGAATTTAGGGAGGTTAGCCATAGAGATCAATAAATGCGTACCTGTCTTCTAGCTTTAATAAAGGCAGAGATTCATGCTGATAACGTGTTATAAAATTAGGGTAGTGTTAGAATAAAATCTTCACACTACACACTAATAAAACTCTAACTATTTTGCACAAGAATTTCTCTCTTTCTCTTCTCTCACAATTTTCTCTAATCTTTCTTTCACAAAATGATGGTGTATTACAAGCTTAGAGAATAGCTCTATTTATAGAGCTCTAATTAGTGGAATACATCATGGCATACATCATTTTCCACTAATCTCAATTAGTGGTGTCTCCACTAAATGGTGGACATCCATAAAAATCTTCTCTAATAATTCACATAAATCCATAATTAGTGGAGCCTCCACTAATTAATGGACATTCCAACAATTCATAACAAGTTGTAATAAAAGGTGCTCTTTAGCAGAAAATGGGAGGACAGAATAAAATTATGTAACAGTGAAGCTTTTAAACAATGCCATCCACTATTACATACAACAACATTAGAGTAATCGACAGATTATATGAAATAACCAGTTACTTGGGGTCGGGGGGCAAATTATATGAAATAATATATTAAAGGATAATACTATAATTTTTTATAAAAATTTTGCATGGGCGAAAGGTAAAATTTAAAGGGACTTTTCTAAAAAAATTTACATTTTTCTTAAAGTAAAATACAAATTTTTAAGAATTTAGGGGGGCTGGGTCCATCTATGCTAATAACCCTTGTTAAATTATAATTTGTGCATTCATTCTTTAATTTTTTTTTAAAATTTGTTATGTTATTATCCCCTTTAATTCCATTATGAGTTTTTAAATGTGATTACGAATTATTGTGAATTACATATGCCTATTAATCTTCATACTTGGCTTATATGAATAATGAACGACTTCATAATTATATTAAAATGTTATTTACAAGGAGACATTATTTCAATTCAATTCATCAAGAGAAATAATTTCTAAAAAATTTTAGATCCTATCTTTAATTAATTTTGACTTTTGCCTGTTTGGGAGTCTTAGTCAATGAAAGACAAATGTATTTTGACAACATGTTAATTATTTTGACTATTCTTTAATGAAATTGTCTAAGGCTATTTTTAATTGACCAACTGAAATAATTTTGACCAACTCCACTCAAGACTTCAATTCAAGTTTGTATTAGACAAATTAATTTTGACTGGAGTTAGGAGCCCTAAAACTTGTGAATTCCCCAAAAAAAACCCTTATGTGCCTCCATCTTTTGGCTCATCTCGTCCATTGGAAACTTTTAATCTAGGCCATCTATTTCACTTCAATACAAGCTCTTCATTTAACCTATATATAATTAAACTAATCTTAACCCTAGATCCTCCAGAGTGCTAAACAAAACCCGCATGTAACATCCCACTATATACGTAACCTGTACATGTTGAGGATGTCGCTCATCCATAGCATCAAGGATCTTTATAATGTTGTAAGGAATAAAAGAGATAAATAAACTCTAAAAAAGTGAATATAAATTAAAACTTAAATAGAATGTATTATAATCCTATCTTAAAGTCAAGTCTCAAATAAATATATTCTAAATGTCAAAATAGAAGATAAAACCTAATGTAACATCATTGTGACATCATTGCAAAAGAGAGTTCTCTAAGATCTTGTCTTGAAGCCCACTTCAGTCAGAAAACACAGTTAGGTAAAACATGTGAAGTTAAAAATAATCTCAGTAAGTCCTATAGAGTGACTGTGTCTCAGTTATAAATGCATGCTATGATGCAAAATAAATACTAATTTGCACGAATATGAATGTAATATGTATGCTTTCATGCATTTTTGAAACATAATTTTGTCAATGGGGAAACTGGCATGTATAAATACTTTACATTGTCGAACAAAATTTTGTTGGGTAAAATATCAACAACATAATTTTGGGATGTAAAAATTACGTACCGAGAGCTTTGTGCCATTACAAAAAATTCCAACATTTATGAGTTCCCATTTTCAAATAAGAAATTATGAGAATCCTATTTCTCCTGTTCTTGTGGAGTTTTTTATGAAGAAGAAAACCCCACAATTCACATTTTCGGCGAGAAACCCCATTCTTTGGGTAGAAACCCCACTCAACGAATAGGGCCCCGCTTTTTAGGGTCAAAACTACAACATCCCCTAATAAGTGGCCTAACGACGAGGGGTGTCACCCCATCCTTTGGACCAAATGAAAGAAAGTAAATGAAAAAGGATAAATCTTAGTACTTAACCTTAAATTACATCACAAAGAAATTTGCTAAGATTGCTGAAATAAAAATCCTAAGTTTGGGCAAAAGAAAATTAAATCGTTCATCTGGAATTAAAGGCAACAAAAGTTTGAAGACCTAACACTATTACAAAATAAAACTTCACGTCCCGGTCTTGTTAAACCAACCTCCTCCTGACGACGTGATTAAAAAAAAAGTGTGAGACAATAAATAATCTCAGTAAGTCCGCAGTGTGAGGTCGTGGCACAATTTTCCAAATAAATGCCACGTTGCTTGAATGATAATAATTTGAATGGGTATAGTCAAAATGCAATTTTCACTTATAATTTTCACTCCCAAAAGAAACATATTACTCCAATCGTAATTACCCATCTTCCAAAACTCAATTCAATTAAAGCTCAAACACTCTTTCCCCAAGATTTCCCAAACCAAAATCCATCTATTCGTTCTAGTAATTTATTCGAGAAATATTAGATGTACATCATTGTAACGATATTTGGAGCCACTTAGTATAAATCATGCAATGATTTTAGCAATATTTTCATGTACGAAATGTGTCAATACATTTTTATCTATAGCATAATTTTCATGTATGGCCCACAATCATCATGCTCATGAGAAGCTTCATAGCAATATTCATACATGAATATATTATGATATCATAATAGAATCATTACTTCTGTGCATAAGTGTTATGTCTCAAAATGGCATACTCATAATTTAAATCGTACTTCACATGCCATAACGTGAAATGCTTTAAAAAATTCATGCATATATTTTATATGCACGGGAGGCAAATTGTACGTAATTTCAATATGGCATTTTTGCATGGCTTTGCATTTTCCAAAATAGGATTGAGATGCTAGGACATACCTCTTGTCAAAAGTTTAGCAAAATAACTTCAAACCAACATAAGTTCTTCTTCCTTCTATGACCAACTCCAAAATCGAACATGTACATATAATATATGGATTAATTTTCTATTTAAATTAATCTAAATAATGTGTTAATCGAGATTTTAGAATAGTTAAGCGAATTACTTAGATCTTAAGTAATTCCAAAGTACCTAGTGCAAAGCCTAATGAATTCTAATCATAAGGTATCCCATTAAGAAATCCAAAAATCTACTAAAGTATTCGTAGTTGATAAAGCATAGTACTCTCCTACTTCCTTATTAACACTAATAGCTAAACAAGGCCTTCATTGCCAAGCAAAACCCTAATCACCCATGCAAACCCGAATTAGCCTTGCAACTCTAATTAATCATTCAATGAAGTAGCATCTAAACCAACTTATATTACCAAGCACACCAGGAGTTGAAATAGCTTTTCAAAACTTAAAGTTCCTATCTTATAATGGTACAAGGGATCACTGTTCAAAATCATACACTAAAGGAAAATCATCACTTTTAACAAATATAATTCCCATAATTATGAACTACACACAATGTTCATATAAGCCAAATTTGCAGCAATTATAACTATTTATATGACTAAATTAATTTTCCAAATTCAAACACAAAATTTTGCTTTTACTCTACAAAGGGGGTCAAAATCGGTTACTAAATTAATTATGGAAACCATTTAATTTTTAAACAAAAACTTCCAATTTAATACCTTCATATGATAGGTGAATCACCATATATTTATCTCCCCAGGTTTCCCACAAAAAAAGACTCAAATAATTTTTACATAAAGCCTCGGGTGAGCAGTAATCTGCTTTGTGCAGTCTATTTCAAAAATTCGTAACAGTAATCTGCTTTTTATTTATTCTTGTTCTGAAATTTTCATAACATCCTCAAGTTTCTACAGTCAAACAATTATAAGAGAATTTAGTCGGGAAAGGCGTAATTTGGGGGTTTAAATTTAGCCATCTGTACAGGGGTTTATGTATAGTTTGCATAGTTTGATTTAAGGGCCATAAAATTACATTTTTCTTTATTTACTTCATGCAAAATTTACACAATAACAATCTTAACATATAATTAGACACACAGGGACTCAAAATCAAACATATCCTTAAGAATTTTGAGCTCTTAAAACAACAATCATTTGGCTTTATGTACAGCTCTGTTTTCTTATCACCATAAAAATTCTCAAAACACAAAGAAAATCACCTAATTCATTCACACCAGCTCATACACAAATCATACTTCACATTACCATGAAATCCAACTCCACTTTCACCCTAAATTCACCAAGAAAATAGCAGTACACTACTAAGAATGAATCTAGGCAGATTAGTGCAGTTTTGGGTTTTCAAGTTAACAACTAGCGAAAATGAGTTCTTATCGTAAAAGGCTTCACTTTCATATCCAACATCATTCCTTTAACCAAACCACAACAAAAAATCTATACAAATAGAAAATCACTCCAAACTGTAAAATATCAGCGAATTTTTAGCTAGCAAGGACAATGGAAGGGAAATATGCATTGTTCTTATACAAGAAACCATTTTTGCATGATATCTCAAGACCCTAGACTAGATACGACTTTTAGGCTTCAAAATACAACATAACTACAGCATAAAATCACAGATTTTATGGCTAGACACCAGCCATATTTTCTGCTACTTGAAGAAACATGGATGGTGGATGGTTTACGTTGAAGTTTTGAAGCTTGTTTCCAACCTTCCTACAACAAGCGACAGGCTTTCTGTGCAAAAAAAAAAAAAGGGATTTCTTGAAGAGTAGAAGAGTTATGATTACGGAAAAGGAAATGCTGCACTATTGTTTTGAGGAGAATGCAAGAGGAGATAGTTTTCTCGTTGCTCATCGAGGCAGTCGGCCAGCCCTAAAAGAGAGGAGAGTGTTGTTCTCTTGAGATGGAGAAAGAAGATTTGGAGAAACGAGAGAGGGGGCAGCTGGCCATGAAGGGTGGAAATGGTGGAAACATAAGTTTTATACTAAGTCATTTGTTGATCCAAGGGCTGGAATGAGCTGGTTTAAAATTGCCCAAAATTCAATAGATAAGATGAAAACACATTTTGATGGGTCAACATGATCCTTGGATCTTTGCTATGGGTTTTGGGTTAAAAAATGAAATGGGGTTAAGTAGTTAAAATTGTTCTTGACAGAGTTTGACCTAGACTTATTAATTAACAAACAAGGCCAAACTCCTAATTAAAATTAAATTCGTTGAAGAGTGTATTGTTCAAGAGGGAAATTCATTGTTATAATATTAATTGATGTGTGATACTATAATTAATTTGACTAAGTTATCTACTACAAAATAATATATGTATATATAATACATCTATTTAATATGGACTAAATTATCTACTACAAAGCTTTGCATTTCCCAAAATGGGCTTGAGATGCATGGACTTACCGATTGTCCAAAGCTTAGCAAAAAAACTTCAAGCTAACTTGAGTGCTTCTTCCTCCTATGTCCAACTCCAAATCTAACATGTACATATAATATACTTGTAGATTTCCTATATAAATTAATCTAAATAAAGCATTAATCGAGATTCTAGAATAGTTAGGGGAATTACTTAGATCTTAAGTAATTCCAATATACTCAGAGACAAAGCCTAATTAATTCTAATTATAAGGTATCCCATCAGGAAATCCAACAATGTACCAAAGTATCCATAATTCATAAAGCATAGAACTCCCGTTACTCCTAATTAACACTAATAGCCAAACAAGACCTAAATTGCTAAGCAAAACCCTAATCCCCACGTAAACCCTAATTAGCCATGCAACTCGAATTAATTATTCAATAAAGCATTATCTATACCAACATATATTACCAAGCACACCAATATTTCTAATAGTTTTTCAAAAATTAAAATTCTCATCTTATTATGGTACGAGGGATCACTCTTCAAAATCGTACTATAAAAGAAAATAATCAAACTTTTAACAAATATAATCCCCATAATTCTAAACATCACACAATATTCATATAAGCCAAATTTGCTGCAATTATAGTTATTTCTTTGAGTAAATTCATTTTCCAAATTCAAATACAAAATTCTGTTGGATGTAGTGATATTGTATTGAATATTTTAGGTGACTTTTGGATAGATCATGTTATAGTTTAATGAAATATGAGGTTTATTTGGACAATTTACTCTCTCTTGTGGTTCTTTGATTTTTCTAGGGACTTGAATGAAAAAACATACAACTTGCGGGGTTGAAGAAGTAATTTTTGGAAGATCTCCTGAGGAGTGTTAAATCCGGCGCCAGATTCACCAATCAGGGGCTGGATTGAACATCTCTAACGGGTTCTTGTGAAGATAAAAGACGAAAAGAGCAAATTTTGGGGGTGAAAGCCATTAGGGACGAATTTTGTTCAGTTTCTTTTGACATTAGCTTTAGGTATTATCTTTCTAGGGTTTTTTGGTCATAATTTTGAGAGGGTTTTCCATTGTTGAACATATATTAGGGGCTACTCATGGACAAACGTGGATATTGTATTAGCATACTGTGATGTTTTCTCATACCATCTCTTTTAATTTGTTCTTGGATTTCTCTTCAATTTTGTATTAAGTTCTTATTATAAGGCTATGATGTAGCTAGTATTTATTATTATATTATCTTTTGATTCCATTATTTGAAGGGTGTTACTAAGTCTTTGCTTGATTATTGTACACAAAGCAATTGAATGCCTGATCACCATTAAGATTGATTTATCATTAACTAGGAAAATTCGAAAGATGACTTAGTTAATTTGGATAGGTAATCAGACCACAAATTACATATGAAATAGAAATATATTTGCATGGTTTATGTGATTGTTATAATGTCATGTCCTTGAATGCGTTCTTTTGAATTGAATTCAACATAGAAATATAGTTGGGTTATTTGGAGGAATAGAATTAATATACCTTGAAACAGGATATTAGTTAATTCTGGACATTGATTAACTGGTAAGGTACACTCTCGAATAACGAATCACGTTGGTAATATAAGAGTTAATCTAGTGAAATCACGTGCCTTAGATTATCTCGTTACAATCTTTATCCGGGAAGAAGTGCTAGTTTAATTATTTCAATTTAATTCTCAACACAACAATCATTGGAATCTTTGTTCTCTTTTAATTCATGTTAGGATTAATTTCATTGGAAGGAGTTTTAATTCTAATCTCTGTGGGACAACCTTATTACTATAAATGAGATCTAGTACACTTGCTAGTGTTCCGAATTGGTCATCAAGTTTTTTGCGCCGTTTCCGGGATTAGTAAATTAAAAATTTCTTCTTTTGATTTTGACTCTGATTTGATTTCTTTTTTTTTTTTTTTTTGCTTTTATTTTCTCAAGTGTGCATAGTCTAGATCCATTTTAAGTGGTACATGTCTAGAAACCGTACTGAAGATTTAATACCTTTTGATTTTGAAGTTGTGCGTACTTGCTGGAAAAACCGAGCTAACCAGAGGGTTGAAGCAATGGCACATAATGGAGAAAATCAAGCACAAGTTGATGGGCCAGATAATCAACTACATCCATTGCCATCCTTGGGAGTCAATAACCAAGGCCATCCTCGATTAAGAGATTTACAGACGCCCACCATTGCTACCAATCCGTCATGTATTAGGCTAGGAAATACTGCAAGGAACTATGAGTTTGAAAAACTTCCATCTTCATCTACTTCCAACTTTTAATGGATAAGGAGCTGAGGATGCTTTGGGATTTCTGCGTGAATTCTATAGTACATTGCAAACATTCCCCTTGAACAATCTATCCGAAGAGGAACTCAGGCTCAGATGCTTTCCATATTGTTTAAAGAGGAATGCTAGACAATGGCTACTAAGTTTACCCGAAGGATCCATGAGCACTTGGGATGAGGTCTATGAGACATTCATGTTTAAATATTATCCGTCTCAAAAGACCATGGATTATAGAAGTAGGATTAGTTCTTTCACGCAAAGAGAAGGAGAGGCATTTCATGAAGCATGGGATAGGTTTAACTTGTTATTGACCCAGTGTCCTCACCATGGCTTCTCTCTTTTATTGATTACTCAATTTTTTTTTATGAAGGACTAACTCCTATGTGTCAGACTTTAGTGGATACTGCGGTAGGTGGATATCCAGGTGATAAGAATGCTCAAGGGCTACAAAGTATCTATGAGAATTTAGCAAGAAATTCTCAACAAAAGGCCGTGAGATGAAGAAGAGCTGCAGTGCATGAAATCCACACTCAACCTGATATTGCTTCAAAACTAGCAGAGCTAACTAACCAAGTTAGCCTGTTGATGACTCGAGAAGGGAGTAGCACTAAAGAGGTATGTGCACTTTGTGGAATGCATGGGCATACTGCTAATTTCTGTATGAATGCAGGTAGCCACCCTTCTATGCTGGAAGAAGCAAATTATATGGGAGCACAGCATCAAGGACCATCCCAATGGAATGATCCATTCTCAAACACCTATAATCCGGGATGGAAAAGCCACCAAAAATTTGCCTGGAGAGATCAGAATACGTAAAGGCAAGGATCATCTCCTGGATTCCAGCAGAATAGGGTACCATTTCAACAGACACAAGCGCAACCTCCACAACATTCACCTCCGACTCAAGAAAAGAAGCCATAGTTTGAGGAGGCTATCATGTAATATCTATCCAAGCTAGATGCAAGGATTGATCAAGTGGCTAAGACCAATAAGCTTCCATTCAGAATTTGGAAGTTCAAATGGGTTAATTTGCAGATACAATGTAGGAGACAAGCTCTAGAAATTTGCCTAGTGACACAGAGAAAAATCCTAGAGAGCAACTCCATGTCGTGACTCTTCGTAGTGGAAAACGACTTCAAGAAGTGGAGAAGAAAAAAGAAGAGTCAAAGGAAAGTAAGGCAGAGGAATCAGTGATCTTGTCGAAGGTGGATGATTCTAAATAGGGAGACTATAAACCTTATACACCTCCTAAGCCTTATGTTTCTCCAATTCCATTTCCTCAAAGGCTAAAGAACCAAAATGCTGAAAAACAATTCTCTAAGTTTCTTGAAATTTTTAAGAAATTGCATATTAAGATTCCTTTTGCAGAAGCCAAGGTATGCTAAGTTCTTAATGGACATCTTAACTCACAAGCGCAAGCTCGATAGTCATGAAATGGTGGTGTTAACTGAAGAGTGCTATGCTATTCTACAGAGGAAAATGCCTCAGAAAATGAAAGATCCAGGCAGTTTTACTATTCTTTGTACTATTGGAAAATTGCAATTTAATAAGGCATTATGTGATTTAGGTGCAAGCTCTTTTTCTTGGAAGCTTTTTTCTCTGTGTATGTCGTTATCTTATATCTTTCGATTGTTAGCCAATACCCTAGCCTTACATTACAAGCATTAAAGTCCTACCTGATCTTAGTGAAATCATGATATGCCTCAATTAGTTGGAGAGAGAGTATGAAAAGTAAGCCTATGGAATGCATATTTTATTTAAACTCAACTCTTTGAATGACTTGAGAACATTGTTGAGTAATTGTTTTGCACTACGGGGTCCGATTTCACTAACACAGGTCTTGCGTTCGTTATGAGGAGTACTTGAGCATTTGTTTTTATTAGCATGAACTGGAGAAATATTTAAGCTATGATCTTGAAACCCATGTGTGTTGACAATTTGATTTAAACCTAGTTATGCTTGGAGACAAGCAAACATCTAAGTGTGGGGGAGTTTGATGTAGTGATATTGCATTGAATATTTTAGGTGACTTTTGGATAGATCATATTACAATTTAATGTAATATGAGGTTTATTTGGACAATTTACTATCTTTTGTGGTTATTTGATTTTTCTAGGGACTTGAATGAAAAAACATACAAGTTGCGGGGCTGAAGAAGCAATTTTTGGAAGATCTCCTGAGGAGAGTTAAATCCGGCGCTGGATTGAACACACCAACGGACTCCTGTGAAGATAAAAGTTGAAAATAGAAAATTTTTGAGGAGAAAGCCATTAGGGACGAATTTTGTTCCGTTTCTTTTGACACTAGCTTTAGGTAATATCTTCCTAATGTTTTTTTGGTTGTAATTTTGAGAGGGTTTTCCATTGTTGAACATATATTAGGGGCTACTCATGGACAAACATGGAGATTGTATTAGTATACTGTGATGTTTTCTCATACCTTCTCTTTTTATTTGTTCTTGGATTTCTATTTAATTATGTATTAAGTTCTTAGTCTAAGGCCATGATGTAGCTAGTATTGATTATTATATTATCTTGTGATTCTGTTATTTGAAGGGTGTTACTAAGTCTTTGCCTGATTATTGTACTCAAAGCAATTGAATGCCTGATCACCATTCAGATTGATTTATCATTAACTCGGAAAATTCGAAAGATGACTTAGTTAATTAGGACAGGTAATCAGACCACAAATTACATGTGAAATAGAAATATATTTGCACGGTTTGTGTGATCGCAATAATGTCATGTTCTTGAATGCGTTCCTTTGAATTGAATTCAACATAGAAATATTTTTGGGTTATTTGGAGGAATAGAATTAGTAGACATTGAAAGAGGATATTGGTAAATTCTGGACATTGCTTAACTGATAATGTACACTCTAGAATAACGGGTCACGTTGGTAATATAAGAGTTAATCTAGTGAAATCATGTGCCTTAGATCATATCATTACAATATTTATCCGGGAAGAAGTGCTAGTTTAATTGTTGAAATTTAATTCTCAAAACAACAATCATTGAAATCTTCATTTTCTTTTAGTTCAAGCTAGAATTGATTTTAGTAGGAGTAATTTTAATTTCTATTCTCTGTGGGATGAACTTGTTACTATACATGAGATCTAGTACACTTGCTAGTGCTCCGAATTGGTAATTGGCTTTACATGTTTCGTGTTTTACTTCTTTGGGCTGAAATTTTTCTTTTTCAAGCACTTCTTGGTGCATGTCTCTCATTTGTATTGATAAAGCATTTGTTGTATACTTTAAATAATTTATGCATGACTCTTTTTGCGCACCATGGACCCTTGTATGTGCAAATACTTTACATTATTTTCAAGTTAGATTTTTTTGAAAATTCTCCTATTAAAGCTTCTAGAACTTACTTTAATACCTCTTGAGGTGAAATAAGAAGGCATTCATGATTTTGCTTAGAAACGACGGTCATAGGCCTTCTTTGGACAGTTTGAGCCTTTCAAGCTTACCTTATGAATTATCCCAAGCACCCTTTTTGTGTGTAAATGTAATTAATTCTTTCATGAACTAGTGAATATATTGACTTATTATTTCCTTGTAAGGGCTTGATTCATATTCCAATTCTTTTATTGCTCCATGGGATAAGGGTACAGGTTTGTGAAAAACATTACAGCTTTAAGTAGAAAGATGTTGAGGGAATATCAGGATTGGTTTACACTGTTATTTTATGTTGGGTTGCTAGCCTCGGTTTTCCTTGAGTAGTATCATCTTTGGGGCCATATTCACTGCTATGTAGGCAATTAGAATTGGAAATGTACTGCCACCGTGGACCTTGTGTATCTTGGGTGACCTTGTGTATTTTGTGTAAATGTTGAAAAAAAAATAAAAGATGCTAAAAAAAACAAACAGTAGTTATTTAAAAAAAAAGAAAAAGAAAAAAAAGAAGAAAAAATGAGAAGAAGAGTACAAGTGTTTTTCTAGGCAAGTTGTAAGGTCGTCATGGTAATGAATTGTCACAATACTGAGGGTTTTGCAACAAGTGTAATGGTGAGGATACAAAGAGTGCTTAGCATACATCTTGATTATGGTATGAGGATTTGGAAATTGAATGTTGGTATGTACTGCGGTGAGCGAATGATTGGAGTTTTTGCTATGCTTTGTTATCAACTTTTTCTTGCAAGCTCTTTTCTCTTTGTATGTCGTTTTCTTATATCTTTCGATTGTTAGCCAATTCCCTAGCCTTACATTACAAGCGCTAAAGTCCTACCTGATCTAAGTGGAATCATGATATACCTCAATTAGTGGAGAGAGAGTATGAAAAGCAAGCATATGGAATGCATATTTTATTTAAACTCAACTCTTTGAATGACTTGAGAACATTGTTGAGTAATTGTTTTGCACTACGGGGTCCGATTTCACTAACATAAGTCTTGCGTTCGTTATGAGGAGTACTTGAGCATTTGTTTTTATTAGCATGAATTGGAGAAATACTTGAGCTATAATCTTGAAACCCATGTGTGTTGTTGACAATTTGATTTAAACCTCGTTATTCTTGGGGACAAGCAAACATCTAACTGTAGGGGAGTTTGATGTAATGATATTGCATTGAATATTTTGGGTGACTTTTGGATAGATCATGTTATAATTTAATGCATTATGAGGTTTACTTGGACAATTTACTCTCTTTTTTGGGTATTTGATTTTTCTAGGGACTTGAATGAAAAACCATACAACTTGCGGGGTTGAAGAAGTAATTTTTGGAAGCTCTCCTGAGGAGTGTTAAATCCGGCGCCAGATTCACCAATCAGGGGCTGGATTGAACATCTCTAATGGGTTTTTGTGAAGATAAAAGACGAAAAGAGCAAATTTTGGGGGTGAAAGCCATTAGGGACGAATTTTGTTCAGTGTCTTTTGACATTAGCTTTAGGTATTATCTTTCTAGGGTTTTTTGGTCATAATTTTGAGAGGGTTTTCCATTGTTGAACATATATTAGGGGCTACTCATGGACAAACGTGGATATTGTATTAGCATACTGTGATGTTTTCTCATACCTTCTCTTTTAATTTGTTCTTGGATTTCTCTTCAATTATGTATTAAGTTCTTATTCTAAGGCTATGATGTAGCTAGTATTTATTATTATATTATCTTTTGATTCCATTATTTGAAGGGTGTTACTAAGTCTTTGCTTGATTATTGTACACAAAGCAATTGAATGCCTGATCACCATTCAGATTGATTTATCATTAACTAGGAAAATTCGAAAGATGACGTAGTTAATTTGGATAGGTAATTAGACCACAAATTACATATGAAATAGAAATATATTTGCATGGTTTGTGTGATTGTTATAATGTCATGTCCTTGAATGCGTTCTTTTGAATTGAATTCAACATAGAAATATAGTTGGGTTATTTGGAGGAATAGAATTAATATACCTTGAAACAGGATATTAGTTAATTCTGGACATTGATTAACTGGTAAGGTACACTCTCGAATAACGAATCACGTTGGTAATATAAGAGTTAATCTAGTGAAATCACGTGCCTTAGATTATCTCGTTACAATCTTTATCCGGGAAGAAGTGCTAGATTAATTATTTCAATTTAATTCTCAACACAACAATCATTGGAATCTTTGTTTACTTTTAATTAATGTTAGGATTAATTTCATTGGAAGGAGTTTTAATTCTAATCTCTGTGGGACAGCCTTGTTACTTTAAACGAGATCTAGTACACTTGCTAGTGCCCCAAATTAGTCATCACAACTTTTACTCTAAAATAGGGGTAAAAATCATTTACATAATTAATATGGAAACCATTTTATTTTTAAACAAAAAACTCCAGTTTAATACCTCCTTAAATTCCATACATCATCATTTGGACCATTGTCCCCCAACAATGGAGAGGAACCTAAGAAATCATGTGACAAAGAGAGATTCGAATAATTAAAAAAATTGTGTTAGATTATAAGACTCTCAGTAAGTCCTAAGAGTATGAGTTCGCGTCACACTTACAAAATTCAATGGCATAATATATTAGTAATGTTAATTTGAATTGATACAGTCATAATTTAAGTAGTTGTTGCATCCCAAATACATTATTATTTTTGGCGAAATTTATCAAGTACAAAATCAACACATTGCTTAATTAAATATTTAAGGAGGTAAAATTATTTATACCGCATTTTTGCAACATCAAATTCATTTTTCAATAGTCTTGAACCCTATTATTTTACCATATCCTATATCGCTAAGATATCATATGGTGATAATGTATCGCAATACTTCGTATATATGGTTAAGGCTTATGCAATGCAAAATAATTGGGCAAAATATACATCACTCCTGTGGGAATACGCCACCATCTCCCTCATACAAAAACAAATCAGATGTCCCACATCCATCCTCTACCTTCCCTTGGAGACTGTGTTGCTACCTAAGGACCATGCTCAGGTGGTAGAGCTAATGTCCCATTTGGCAAAAGATAGCTTTTGGAGATGGCCAATTTATCAGAATTCTCTTCTAATCTCACAAAAGCTAGTCCTATAACCGCACCTCCAGAGATATCAATGCCATTAATTTAATGGTTCAAGAGTTCATTATTCTGATATGGAATAATCAAACTATTTCCAAAATTGTTTCATTCTTTTGAAGTAAATGTCCATGTCTCAACCTGAACAAAATCATAACCACAATTATTTTTTCCTAAAATTTTCAAAACAAACATTTTTATATTTATTCCAAATTTTATCGAAGACGTATTAATTTATTACTCATAATTTGCTATAATAATATTTAGAGACATTACTTAAAACTCACCTCAAGATTTTTGCAATATTTTTCATGCATGAAATGCATAAGTATATTTTCATTTATTGCATATATTTGATGTAAGGCTCCATTCCATAATTAGCAACAATATTTATGCATAAAAAATCAAAACATCATCACTAAAACTATTTTCGATAGGCATTATATCTGTGCATAAGTGTTTTCTCATAATGGCATGCTTTTAATTTATGTCATAAATTATTGTCGTAATCATAAAGCATTTCACAAAATTATGCATATATTAAATATATGCACTACAATGCAAATTTTTGCAAATTTGAAACACGCTATTTTTGTGTGGATTTTTCATTTCATAATATACGTTTCAAAAGAGATGCTTGTGATGCACGGACTTACCTTGGTCCAGGCTCGAAAATATTTAAAATCAATTTCTTGCTTCTCCTCCATCTAACTCCCACAAATAGAACATTAGAATATGTAAAAGTCAATTTCCTATTTGCATGCCGCTCAAAATTATCCAACTAAGTTCCGAAGGTAATTAAGGGGGCACTATGGGAAAATAATAGTTTAGAGATGGAAAGAATTCTTCTCCAAATAGTTAAATTCGTCTCTAAATTGACAGTAGAGATGGAATGGAGACGAATTTCTATTTGTCTCCAAACATGGTGTCTCTAAATGGAGACGGACAAAAGTATTGGTCTCTATGTCTTGGAGACAGAAATAATTTGTCGTTAAAATGTTGGTCTTCGTCTCGAATTTAGCTGGTCAATTGTAGAAGCGAACACCACTTTAGAGTCGAATGTTTTTTTTCTATAGACCGTCTCTAAATTTAGAGATGGACATTAATTATTTATTCTATAACTTAGAGACGGATATTTTGTCACTATTTTAACTCGATTTTGAGACGAATTTTTAAGACTAACTAACATAATTTTTTGCCTCTATTTAGAAACAAAAATTTGAGACCAATTTTCCTGTTACTACCTTGGAGACAATTTTTTGTCACTAATTCTTGTACAAAATTACCGAAAACACATTCCACAAGTAAAATATCAAATTGGA
Source organism: Voacanga thouarsii (assembly GCA_026120185.1). Lineage (NCBI taxonomy): Eukaryota > Viridiplantae > Streptophyta > Magnoliopsida > Gentianales > Apocynaceae > Voacanga > Voacanga thouarsii. Next base: position 38,512 of record JANUWF010001971.1, on the reverse strand, counting down.
AGGGAAATGACTAGTTATTAAATCAAAAGTATCACAAAACAATCTAAAATAACTAGAAACATAGAGACAAATCTAGGCCTTATCAGACATATTTTGAACTCACATGGAGCACATACAGGACTTGCTCAGAATTCCATTCTCAATTGATTTCCACTATCATATTTTAGGAGATACTAAACCTAAGATGGTGAACTATCAGAGACAAGTGTTGTTCAAGTTATATTGTCTGTTTATTTATTCGTGATTCAAAAGATATTTGTTTATGATAGACATTGATCCGTTTAAGTCATGGAATTGAATTTGTACGCTTTAAATTTCATTCCCAAAACCATGTATTAAGTTTCATACGATGTAATTTTCAGTTATGATTATTGATTTCACTATTTCATCTGGTTATAAAGACCCTTGGTTCACAAAACGGGCTGACATCCCTGACCTTCTTGAGGTCACATGTAACACCCTATAGTTACACGGCCCGAATAGTTGCAGATTTCGCCCTATCGTAATGACAAGGGGTCTTTATAATGGTACACTTTAATAATAACCAACGCAGAGACTTAATAGCTACAAAAGAAATTATACCATATACTCTGAACATTTACTTTTACAAACTACGGCTACAAATTCTCCTAGATCTAAGCCCGAATAGTAATAAGGTAGAAGAGTTCGAAATATATTAACTAACTTCTTCGGGTCTTGCCTTTATACGAATTCAGGTATTCACAAAAGTCTACCTGAAAAGTATGGATAAAACTTATGTCAGATATAATATATCTCAATAAGTCCCGCAGTGTGCTATGAGAAGTTTTAATAACACTGTGGTTTTGATGTGTGATTAAAATTGTCGAAACAGTAAAAAGAAATCACTATTTATTTTTTGAGAAGTATCTATAGTGAAATCATGGAAGTATTGCTCTTTTCTTCAGGAAAATATACCATCGACATAATGACATGGTGTAAAATATAAGATTTGGGCTTTAGATCAGAAATCATTCCATATGTTAAAAATACATTTAATTATCCAAAATTCTATATTACTATCTCATTTGGAAGGAATATTATTCCAACTAATATTGCTACACTTGTCCATACAGGATTTACAATCCCACGTCATTAATTTGTTTGAATAACCCAACGTGTACACTGCGGTTAAACATATGACAACCATCGTTATAGTATGCCACACTGGACCGGGTGTCCTATGTCCATCCCTCTGTTTCCACTTTAGATAATGGGTGCTATCTAAGGACGACTAAATATCAAATACTGGCACCGTAGGAAATAAGAGATCACAGTTCAGAGGTGGCCACCAACCGGACAATGTTAAGAAATCCACACAAGTTAGTATAGGTGTAAAGTCCCTTTGAGAACTCAAGGATCACATTACATTAGAGATTATCGCAGTGTCTTAACATTTCCACAGCCCAAACAATACCAAAATATTTCCATTCTGAAGATATTTTCTTTCCCAAAATGACTTTCAATATGAACACGTAAGATTTGGGTCTGTTCCGATATTTCATAAAATCACATTCTCAAGCTATGGCTTTCGTAACCTTTATGCATGAAGTGCAATCATATGTTGCTTAATGAAATTCATGCAGGGTTTCCAAATAATTTCATCGTATGGGTATGACTTCTCAAAATAAAGCATGCTTAAATAGCGCACAATCATTTATGCTTCCAAATGATTCATAATATTTTCAATAAAATAAACTAGCATGCTTTATAATATTTTTCTCATCAAAGAGCTTTATTGAAAAACTTGCGTGGATGTGGGGACTTATTTTTCGCATAGCAAGATAAATATTCGTTAAATCATCACCAATGTTTAACAATGAACAGCCTACAATAAGAATCATTCATAATACATTTAGTATTCTATACTTGTCGAAGACAATGTATATATGGCCAAATATATAGTCATATAAGGATATCACTTCATTTCCTATTTCATTCCACAATTGAAATGAAATATAATCCTTGCATGCTTGTAATTCCTCTTCTTTGCAAGAATATAAGGTCTTCATATACCTAATTAACTTCTCATTTGTCCATGAACATAAATAAAATCACTTCATGAATTTATTTGTTTTTAATAAAAATTCTACAATTTCCAGCTTTGGGCACATCATCTTTTTTTTTTTTTTTTTTTTTTGCGGTTAACTTTCAATCCACACGCCCAAATGATGTCAAATTTGTTCCAAAATGTCCTCAAGACATTCCTTGGTGATTTCCAATTCATGAACCACTGAATTCCCTTCTCATTTCATTCAGTTTTGCTTACAACATCTCAGCTTTCCAATCCCGTCACAGTTTTGGCAGCTTGTGGTATTTTTAACACAACTTTTTATTCACAACTCCAAATCTTGTAAAATTGGTCCCAAAATGATCCTAAGACATTTAGCTACAAGTTTCAGGTACGAGGTTCCTAAACAATGATCCTATTTGTACAGTTTATTTGTTCTTCTAAGCTGCTTGGAAATTCTTCAAAATAGAATTTCTGTTTTTGTTTCCTTTCTTCACATAATCCATTCTCTCTCTCTCTTTTTTTTCCCCTATACAATACATATGTCGTTTACTCATTGCAAGCCTTTGTTTATCATCAAAACATCAAATAATCCTTCTTGATTCCAGTCATGCACAATCAATATCTTTCATATTTAAACAACAACAAAACTAAAAGCTTTGAATAATAACAACAATATTCTATTTTCTTCAACAACTAAACTATTTTATATCTTATTTCCATCTTCCTTTTTTGCGGCCATGAACAACGATTTAAACCATCTTCAAAACACCTTCAAACATCATATAAAACATAGCATACGTGCCTCCAAAAGCACCACCAAATACAGCACACACAACAACCCCAAAATCATAGCTATTTCCAGATATTTTTCGTAATTCTCATGAATTTCCCAACAAAATTAATATCAAAATAATCCTTGCAATTTAATCTACAACTTTAATTCATGAAGCTTGAATGATTACCTTGTTTGTAGCTTGATTTAGCTGAAAAATGCTTCAAGATTCCCTTTTTCTATCAAAGAACTCTTCTTCCCTTTTTCTCTATTTTTTTCTAGCTTTTCTTTCCATTTCCTTTCTTTTCTTCCTCTCCTCCCTTTTGTTCTTCTCTTGGACGAATTCCAAGCTGCCCACCGCCATTATGGTACCATTTGCGACCAATTTTGGGCACAAAGTCAAGAGAAATTAAATGCTATTGTGGGCTATCATGACAAGTGTCGTTTCCTTGTTTTTCCACCATTGTCATTATTTACTTCTTATGCTTATTTGACAAGCTTTTACAATTTAATAATCCCATAAATATTTCACTCATCCAATGGTATTTTGACACATATTTTCATCCACCAATCATGTTACTCTGCTTCTCTCAATTTCGATCATTTTTCAGAATTTCTTTAGAAAATAACTATAATTCTGTCCCCTATCCAAAAAATATTTTATTCTACCAACGGAATCTATAAATTTCATTGAACTCAATAGTGGAAATCAAAATTCTCAATTCTTCCCAATTTATGGTCAAAATCCCTATCGTGGTCGAAATTACGATAATGCCCCTGATAGCTCGGTTTATACCAAAACATCTATCTCATCACACTGTTCAGTTTTTGTTTTGAGCATACCTCCAAACTCTTACTCTACTAAAAATAGTCGCCATTTGAATACTTAGGGTACGGGTAGAACAAATTCAAAATTTTTTCTAGATCCCTAAAAATTCCAAAATTCCAATTGTGTCCCTAAATATTTTTATCGAACCAAAATGTTCAGTTCCTCAAGCTAATCATTTCTTATTCTGAGCCTTCATACAAATACTCATTCTATATAAAGTAGTTCTCAGTCAAGGTGTACAAAAGAGGGTTGTTACATCACATTGTAGCAAGTGTTACAAGTGGTATTTGAGCCTTGGTTTAGGCAATGTGACAAAAATGGAGGAAAAATAACTATCTATGAATTTAAATCAGTTAGTGACCTCAGTTTTTTGCCTATAGTTATGATGGCAATACAAGACGGACACAGAAGAGACATATAAGGAATAGGCCTATGTACCTTCTGAGTGCTAGGGCCTTAGAGATTATATATATCCTTTTTCCATGCCTTCAATAAGCCTATCATTTGAGGTTAATATTGTGTTAGCCCTAAGGGCTTTCTTTTATGTTTTGATTTATGACAAATGTTGATATGGACTAGCTTGTCAATTTATTGTGATATAACATGATTAACTTATATTCTTCTTAAGTCTTCAGGTAAGAATTGTTGGCGACTCCTCCATCACTGATTTCATAATCTAAAGATCTAATGAGAAGATTAATTGAGGAGTTATATATCATGGAAGCTTTTTATGAAGAGTATTAGACTAGGAAATTCTATTAAAGGTATATTTAGTGATTCCTAGGTCTTCTTATCATTTGATTTAGTTGACCTTATCTTGAAGCTTTGAAAAAGGAGATGATTTTCAAAGCTTTTAAAAATTCTCAGAATTTTAGATGGAGCAATTTGAATCCAAAAGGTTCATCCAAAATCCTGGTTGAAAATTGTCTGTTTGAGATGTGCCATTTCGGACTTAACTTTTGGATACATCTTCGTCCAAAACCCGAGTCCAAAACTCGGATGAGTTTAAACAGAAAAATTAATAGCCGTTGTTTTATGACCATTGGCACCCCACTTTTTGGCTCTATAAATAGTCCTTATAGCCAGATTACAAGTAAAATTTTTGAAACATTCATCTTAGAAACATTATTGCTCAATACCTTCAAAAATCTCTTTTTATCTTGCTTCAAAGTAAGTTCATTGTGTATCAAAGATAAAAGTATCTTGTGGCTTGTATTCGAGAGTACATTTGCTCAAGTAAGTGAGCTTTTCTCGTATTCCATTGATTTTCAATTCTCTGTTTTGTACAAGGTTGTGTGGTAAAACCCATAGGGGTGATCCTTGTTGTGTGTTTTGTTCAAGGTTGTGTGGTAAAACCCATAGGGGTGATCCTTGTTGAGTGTTGTGTTCAAGGTTGTGGAGTAAACCCCATAGGGGTGAGCCTTGTTATGTTTGAGAGGTTGTGTAAAACCTAGAGTGGTGATCCTCTCTTGTATGTGGACGTTTCATTAAAGCGAAGTTAATGAAATAAGGTTGAAAATCCTTAAGTGTGAGGCTTAAGATAATGGACATAGATCATTTTGAATCGAACCACTATACATCTTTTGTGTCATTTTAATTTAGTGGTTCTTGTACGATTTTTTTTATGTTCTTTCACGTTTAAATCTGGATACGCATCTACGAGTGCTTGGACAACTTTCAATGCATAAATAAAGTGAGTCCAAGTATCTTGGTGATCATTCTTGTTCAGCATTTTAGACTCCTTGGAAAAATTATTTTTGCTTGCCAAAAACCTTATTCACCCCCCCTACTAAGGTTTTTCATATTGTTTATTTCTCTATATATTGTTTTTCTCCTTCTATGATTTGGTTAAATTAGAATGAGGATGTCTTATGATTTTCGACTTCTCTTGTAGAAACACAGACTTCTTTTTATGAATACCAGCATGGGTAAATTTCCTTGCTATAGCTTTTACTACATTGTGGTTATTATCTTCTAATCATACGTTTAGCATTCAATTACTTAAGGTAAAATGTCTGCCTATCCTTCATGTAACTTTTTTATGTGCTTAATGTGTCTACTATATGAAGATGGTGCTAAGATAAGAAGTGACCATTCACGGTAGAGAAGCGTGTATAGTTAAGCCAATGACAACAAGGCGGGGGATGACTACCTCGCAGAAATAGAAAGCACGCAGCAGAACTGACTATATCAATATACGAAACTACACCATCTTCTATTCCAAAGGAAGAAGCAGAAGGCAACCAAGGGCAAGGAGTAGGGTCGGAAAGACTGGAAGAAGTCTCGATAGTACAATTATTCAGCAAAATAATAGAGTTGCTACATACTCTATCCGAACAAAGCACATCTCGCAGAGAAGATGAGGCGTTGGAATAGTTCTTGAAATTCCAACCACCCACATTTCTTGGGGAAGCAGAATAGGATCAAAAAGTGGAGCAATGGACAGAGCAGATGGTGTACAACTTCTCCCTCCTACTGGTGGACATGGAGCATAAGAAGACCCAATAGTTTGTCAATGAGCTCAAACGGGAACTGCAGAGAGCCCTGTCACCATTTCCTACCACTACCTGTGCCACCATAGTCAATGCTACCACAAGGACAGAAAACGATGATAAGAGCCTAATGACACAGAGACCACCATTCTCTATAAAGAAGGATAACCACAAATGACCCACGGAATGACAGTGTAGTGATAAGGGAAAATAGGCCTGGACCCCTAATATGAACAATTTGCCTAACCTACCTGCATGACGTTTCTCACATAGAGGAAAATTGCTGGTCTAAAAACCCGCCGAGAGAGTTCTACAACTATGGGGACTCTAATCACTTGAGGAACGATAGTCCCAACCCTTGGAGGATCGATCTAGGAAATCGTACCTAATCAATAGCCAATAGAGGATATAGTAGTGGCACATAAAGGATTGGGGGTCAGAAGCCCAAGTGAAGGACAAGGTTTTTGCACTAAACCGAGAGAAGGTTAGTGCTGATGCGACAGTAGTTGGAGGTACACTATCTATTGCTGTCAGCTTTATAAGTATTTTAATAGGACTCGGTTCCATGCACTCTAGTATTGCAAAGTGTGAGCATCACATGCGGGTTGGTTTGAGGTAAAATTGTCATACAGATATTGATTAAAACTGTGGGCTTCCGCATCAAAGTGCTTTGGAACCAACAGATATCGATGGTTAAGATCATATAGGGACGACATAAGACATAAGATGCAACATGAGAGATCGAAGACTGGGTGATGAAGGAATGCCCTGAGTTACTTTATAGATAGTATCTGAGAATTTCGAGGCAAAATTCCTTTAACGAGCATAGGATGTATGGTAGGGGCTAAAATCATCACTATTTTTCTAGTTATTTGAGGTTAAATTGATATACTTTTGTTGTAATAACTAGGCATATTCCTTCCTATTTGACATTTTACTTGTAGAAAGTGCTTTTGACAAATTTGTGTAGATTTAAGTTGATTTTGAGCAAAAATGAGAATTTTCCAGCAGACCGAAGGCCCGGTCTTGCAAATGGAACAGGCGCCAGGTCCATTTTCGTCTGGCTTGTGAAAATAGAGAAAAAACTCAAGGGAAAATAGAACACATACACCAGGTGCCAAGTGGGTCAAAAGGACCCGGTGCTAGTCCGCTCTCGAGCACAAATATTATGTGCGCGAATTTAGTTATTTTCCAAAAATTTTCGATATTTTCCAATTCCTACTCGGCCAAGACACCACAAGCAACGAATTTAGCATCAGAGAATCCTATAAAACGAAGAGAAAACACAAGAGATTGAGAGTGAATACAAGAGCAAAATTCCAATTACTCAAAAGATGAGAGATTCACCATTCAAGGAGGGTTGTTAATGAGATTCTTCAAAGGAGAAGAAGGAGGCTTGTTTATGAGTGCTTTATTTTACCTTTGTTTTCTTGTTCTTAAACAATGATGTATTCAATCTTTTATTTATAATTTGACATTATTTTGGGATTCATGGTTATGTGTTAATTTAGTTATTTGATCAATTCTTTATCATCTTTGGTATTTGATTACTTGTTATCGTTGGTTGTTGGTGCGAGTTATTCTAATTGACTTGGGAAATGATGTTAGGAGTTTATTACATTGATTTTGTATCTGTCTAATTTTAATGGACTTGGGAAACAAAATTAAAATTAAAGGACTAAAGTGATCGAAGATTAGTTGATTTCACCTCGAGCAAAGGGTCATTAGCTAATTTCATGTTTATGAGGATTTGAGTTTAATGCATGTTTTGGTTATGTTGGTTTGATTGGGAAATTGGCTAATTTAATCAAAAGATAATGATTCCAGGGATTGGGAAAGAAGTGAAGTATATTTTTGTAGATTCATGACCTGGGAAACGATTGAATTTTACTTAATATTCCTTCATAATGCCAAGATGATGATTACTTGAGATAATTACGAGATGATTCAATGTCATGTTTTCTAGGATACTTGTCTAAATTGCATATTCCTACATCCTTGAGTTGTATATAACGAATGAAAAGTGATTATGGTGTACTTGTTCCTTTGAGGATTGATACTCGTTAATTCTCTATATTATGCTTGCGATGAGTATACTAGCTCATATGCGTATTTTGAGATTGATATTTTAATTAAAACTTTACTAAGGGTTGAATTTAAAATTAATGATTTTTATACACCCAAAATTTATGCATCAATGTAAAACACCACCCTAAGTCATTCTGGGTAGTATGGGATCATTTGCTACATTACTTATATGCCAATACAATTTTATGATTTTACATGTTTCAGGTATATAGCTGATGATCTAGGTGACCTTAATTAGCTTGTACGTGAAATTTGTCTAAATGTTGCGTTATTGGCTTGTTAGTGTAGGGTAGGTGTATTTTATTTACAATGCATTTTTGTATAACTAAGGAAAATAGTGTGAATTGGGGCTTTCGCTCCAGCTACGGGGCAGACAAATTTGTTAGAATTTTGAGGCCTATGTTTGGTCTTAATACTCACGGTGCAACCTGATGCTCAATTGTAGAGCGAGATTATTGCCCATCAAAACAACTCCACCGTTACATGCTTCATAGGTGTAAATTAAATCCCTATTGGGATACATATGATAAGAGCAACCTGAATTTAAAATCCATTCATGTTCAGACCTTGTTCAGCTATCTCTTACCAAGAAAATACTTCATTCACTCTCATATGCTACAAAACTAGCATAAACAGAATTAGTATATTTTTCTTTATGCTTAATTTTTTTTTTTAACTTAAAGCATTCAGAATTTATGTAGCCTTTTTTTATGACAACATGAGATTTTCACCTCATACGGCTCCTCGTTCAATTCTTTCGAATTCATTGGATCCTTTTCCACGTTCGAGAATCCCCTCCCTTCTTCCACACCATCCCGAAGAGTAACTAGGACCAATTTAGTCACGTTTTCATGTTCCAATTGAACACTTTCCATTTTTTATTCTTCTCAAAGGAGAAGATTATTCTCTTTAACAAACATATGCGGCAAATTAAAATTTTATGTTTAGATTTAGATCTAAATTTTGATTTACTACTGCTACAATTTCTATTTTTGAATCTACCAATAACTACCGAACATTTAGCCTTATTTCTACTAACCTTTTCTACTTCTTGTCTAAATTCTAATTTTTGTATAATTGATCAAGCTAATTTTTTTATTTTTTTTATTTTCCCCCAGCCATGGCACTTGTTTTGAGTTTAATTTGGCAACTAGGGTAAGTTGGAATTATTTTCTTACTATAATTAGCTATTACTTTCCTAGCTAAATCTTGTCTCATTTTTTTTTTTCACTAGAGACCCGTGTTTGTTGGCCTCGTCAAGGTGATCGGTCCAATCAAGCTCCAAATTCCCATAATCTTACATATTGAACCTGACATCCAAATTGAAGGGTATTATTTTTTGGCCATGCTAATTGCACCATCCCTTTTTCTTCAAGGAATCTGATTTCAAAATTCAATTGAATTCTTTCCTTATGACACCCCAAAATTTCAACAGAGAATGTGGCCAAAATATTCTCATTTTTTGTTTATGTTGGCTAAAAAGATAGAGGGGGTTAAGGTAGGAAAATTCCTTCTTCTTCTACAAATACTGAGTAAAACCTCTCCAAGTACAGACTTTCATTTCCTTGTTCTAGCAGGCCAAAACATGGAAGGGAAGAAAAACAATGAAGGGAAATTTCTCTAGCTTAGCAATCAATATAATCCATCATCCTTTTTCAAGTTTTAGGAACTACCATACATTCTTTTTTATTCGAAATCCAAACAACCCCATTGTTTTCCCTCCTCTCTTGCTCAATGGAAGAAAAATACAGCAGCCAAATCCTATAGTCGTTCTAATATTTTCCTTCCTAGACCACACCAAACCACGACACTCCTAATTCCAAGGAATTCTCGTCCTCTTCACTCAACAACCAGCAAACCCTCTCAAACCACTTCCAAGGTCATCTTTTAGTCAATATGGCTTCCCCATTTGATGAAAATTGAGACATTCTTCCTAAACACCATGTCTTTTCCTATCTTGCCTCTCTTTCCCTAACTAATATCTATACCTAAACAAAGCTTTTCATCCTACACCAATTCCAGCATACCAAAATCTATTTATTCTCAATTCATTGAAGTGGTCAAGACTACAGTAGGAAAAGGAGCAACACAACGCCAACTTTTAAGATGAATTGTTGCCAGAAGTAAGATGTGTGCCTTTCCATCTATTTCCTTTTAGAGATCTCACATCCGAATACGAGGGAGCTAGGTGATGTTGTCAGGATAGAAATGTAAGGGGAGTTTTAACTCTAAAAACCTTGGATGCTTCCACCGTAACCATTTCCGTGGGGTTTGGGAATTCCATTTCCCTTAGATGTTGAAGTTGCATGAATCTTGGGTCTGTAGCAGGTAGGTTTATTTTATTTACTATGCATTTTTTTATAACTAAGGAAAATAGTGTGAATTGGGGCTTTCGCTCCAGCTAGGGGGCAGACAAATTTTCTAGAATTTTGAGACCCATGTTTGGTCTTAAAACTCATGGTGCAACCAGATGCTCGATTGTAGAGCGCGATTATTGCCTATCAAAACAACTTCACCGTTACAAGCTTCATAAGTTGAAATTAAATCCCTATTGGGATACATATGATAAGAGCAACCTGAATTTAAAATCCATTCATTTACAGACCTTGTTCAGCTATCAGTTACCAAGAAAATACTTCATTCACCCTTATATGCTACAAAACTAGCTTAAGGAGCATTAGTAGATTTTTCTTTATGCTTATTATTTTTTTTAACTTAAAGCATTTAGAATTTATGTAGCCTTTTTTATGACAATAATTGCAAACTAAATTTTTATGCTTGGATTCGGATCTAAATTTTAATTTACTACCACTACAATTTCTATTTTTGGATCTACCAATAACTACCAAACCTTTAGCCTAATTTCTACAAACCTTCCCAATTATATCTCTATCAATCCTTTCTTTTGATTCCAAATAAAAATTAATTTCCTAATATGATATTGTTTCTTTCCCATATATCATAATATCTTGAAAGTACTTAAAGGACTGGAGAAAAGAATACAACAATAAAATAGCCTGATTCCCATCATCTTCTTTCACATCAATATTATTCAAGTCTATAATAAGAGAATGAAATGTATCAAGTTGTGAGATAATAGATGTACTCTCAGCCATCCAAGCAGTCAACAAGGTTTGCTTTTGGTAGGGCTGATTTTCCACGGTCTTCTTCTTATCCAAATCCGGAAACTTTTCCCGCATAACTTTATCTAAATTCTCACAAGTGGCTTCCGTTAAAACCTTATTAGAGAGATTTAGAATAATATCTAATCTCACTCTTTTATCCAAGTCTTCAAATGCAGCTACTGTCATCTCCGCAGTCTTCTTCACTATTCATTTCAAAGCTAAGTCAACCCTATCTTGAATTAAGATTGCCTCTACTTTGAGTGGCTACATGATAAGTTGACAACTCGTTCGAATTTCTCCACCTCAGTCTTCATTATCATCATTGCCATATAGTTAAGGGCTTGCAACTTTCATATCAATTTGTTAGGGATAGGCCCAGGAACAAACCGAAACTCTAATGGCAAAATCACACAAGATGAGAATAAAGAAATAAAAATAACAACAACAACAAGAACAACAACAACAACAATAATGGGAAGAAAAATAAATAATGAGAAAGGAAATAGAAGAGAGAGAGATTATTCACTATGAAAAAGGCAATTTACAAGGCTTTAGGAAAGTGTTCCTAAGTCACAAAACACCACTAATACAAAACAAGAGAACCATGAAATAATAAAAGTTTAAACAACTCGTGTTTTAGTGTTGTTCTTCCAAGAACCAAACAATGCATTAAATTTAAAGGCACAAATGGCGGTGGAATGTTTGCTAAAAATACTGATGGGGGACATGGATGTTGGGTTGCTACGATGTGGGAGTTGATGCAAGGCACCTCAACACTCCACACTCGGGAGAGTTCATTACTCGCTTGGCCAAGACTAGTTGAGGACAAACCATCCCCCAAAACTAGAGGCAATCCCTCTATCAACATAATTGAATCTGGTCCCAAAACACCACAGGAACATGGGGTGTCAGCCATAAAGACATTCGTATTATGAGACTCAGTTGGACACATATGAATTTAGATCTAAAAAGGGATGGATACTTAGCCGAGAATGCTCTAGAACTTTCCAAAACCTGATTGATTGAAGAAGAGGAATTAGGAACTAATGGATCTTTCCCCTTGTCTACCCATTCCTTAGCAATCTATTGCTACTAGGAAGGTTTAGCGTCACTACTCACGTAACCCTTTTCAAGCCGATATTGATCATCCTAATGTCCACTATTAGGCTTCCCACAATTGGAAACTTAGTGTCCTAACCTGTTACATTGTTTGCTATATAGAGGGAGATTTTCGTATGTTATAGTCTAAAAGAACCCCGTTTTCCCCTTAGAGATTTAGATCCTCTTAGTGTTAGCCTTCAAAACATCAACTTCTAGCTATTTGTTGCCCTGGATAAATTCACCATATTTTCATCCAACTTTAAAGGCTTGCCTATTGCAGAAGCAATAGTAAAAAGTGATAGATTTTTCAAAAACATAAATGAGGAGATTTTCGAAACTCAACCGTAAAGTAACAATAGATGGATCATATGTGACTCTGAAGTCTTTAGTCTATTTGATTATTCGAAATGTGAGATCCATATGGGACTTGACATTCTTTTGCCAGAGGCAGAGATAATCATCCTAAACCGTAGGTGTAGGTAGTACATGTCGACTGTGGAAACACTCAATATGAACATGTCCCTATATGCCAATTGTCTGAAATTCTTTGTGCAGAACCTCCATGGACAGTATCCCCTAAGAAAATTCCCTAGCCAATGCATATTTGAAGTGAGATGTTAGGCATTCTGCTTTGCAATTCGAGAAAATAATTACTGGCTCTCCCATGTAAGAGGAGTGACTCTTCAATAAAGGAAAGAGTTAACAGGAATCAGTGAATAGATCAACAAAGGAGCGCTTTCCCTAGGGCTGGCCAACTGAGGTAGTGGGGGAGGTGGAGACTAAGATAGCTCAGCCGCTAATGCAATTTTGACAAAACCATTTTATATAATTCTACAAGCTTATATAAGTATGAGAAAGTCATAGTCATAAATTGCAAAACCAACAGAATTAGTTTTTGGTACTGTCAAAGGAAAAAAAACCATTTTAGATTTAATGGCAACAAATTTTTTGAATGTAGTAAGGGTCAATAAGAAAAATTATAAAATTAGTAACATTTAGGGGTTTGATTAAAACTATTTTTTTTTATATATATAGAAGGTTCGATGATGACTTGTTTGATAAACATTGTAAGTTTAAAAGAAAATAGTTTCAAACACATAATGTAACAAAAGTAAATTAAAAAAAAAATCTTAGTATTTTCTTGTTCAAAACTTACTATTTATACCAAATTTCAAAGAACCTATAATTTTAACGAGTACTCATTCGTATTTTGGCATATTTTAAAATTAAATTAGTGTGCATAGTTAAACAATAAGGGGAGGTAAACTCAAGTTATGGAGTGAGGAAATAAAATCGGTAAAATATCTAACTAATCCGTAAGCTTTGTTCTATTTTCGGATGAAAACAACACATTTTTTTTTTTTTATACTAATTTTGGGTTAGCAATCGTTTATTCTATTGACGACGTGACTCATAGGATTTTTTATAGGGTTTTGTTTTACTCATGTTAACCTATAAGGACACCGTTAGATAGATAAAGGATTCCATACCGTACTATTTACATATATATATATATATATATATATATATACACACAAATATAGATATATTAAAAAAATATGTTTGTGTTTATATTGGAGTAGATCAATTTATTATATATTATTTGGATTTATATAGTTAAAATTGAATAAGATTAATTATGAATTCCTTTTTTGTCAAAAAAAATATTAATATTTCAGCACCAAGTCAATTAATATCAATACACTGCCAAGTTTGCCAACATCGATAAAAAAAAAATAGTATTGGTATGATAATAAGTATTTCTGTAGTAAATGGGACAATAATGATATACGGCATATAATAAACAATACAATTGTGATAAACAATATATAATAAATAATACAACAATGGTAAATGGTATATGATAAACACTATGTTATTCCTAGTTCTCTCATCCTAACTGGCCTTTTAGACTTTTGCTGTTAATTTTTTTATCAATGAATTATCAATTGAGTTTTAATTAATTGTTTGGAAAAATTGAAGAATCGCTTAGAACTTCACACGGGACTGTTAAAAATTAATTGGTTTGATGGTTTAGACACTAAATTGAAAAGTCAAAATACTGAAAAGTGAGGCAGACTGACTCCCATGGTTTCAAAAGTTGCGTTATTGTTAATATTATTAAATATTCTGGAATAATTACTATTTCGGCCAATGGAATGTACATTCCCTTATGATCAGCATTCTTACAAATTGAGTTAAAATACTTGATTCATTCATAAAACCCCATTATCGTGTCCCAGTGAACTGAATTTAATGCTCAATAGTACACACTTTGATTGAGATTTGTTTTTTAAACGTATATATAATTTTCAATTTTATAAATAAATTATAAGCTCAAAGATTAATATAGCAATTTACTCAACCTGAATAACTAAATTGTCAATATTTTATAAATAAAACTACTTACAATATGTTTAATTTTCGTAAAAATTTATAAACAGTAATCATTTAAAAAAAATACAAATGAATAAGTTTTTCTAAAATAATAAATGGGCACAGTCTAATATAAAATTTGCATTCAGTCAAATGGGGAAGGTGGTAAACCTAATGATCCTTTGTTTCTATGAATACAGTTAGTTTCGCAAGACACAAGCTGACTTCTGACTTCTCTAATTTCAAAATCCATCCAATCAAACTGGTTCTCCGTGAAACTTTGAGCGAAAGTTGCCACAGCTAATCTATTTAAGTGCAAGCTTTCAGCCATTTGCTGCATCAAACGCATTGCTTATCCTCTTATCAAAATGAGGACAACCCTACTCTTAATTTCAATCTTCCTCTTATCCACATACACTCCCTCCCCTTGTTCCGCAGCCGAAGCACCCGAGCCAGTGCTCGATGCAGCAGGAAAGAAGCTCCGGGCAGATACCTTGTACTATATTCTTCCAGCCAAAGTCCAGGGCAGAGGCCATGGCGGCGGGCTTACCTTAGACAGCATTGGAAAGTATAACTGCCCACTCGCCGTAGTCCAAGAACCATATGAGCAGATGTATGGCAGCCCATTAAAGTTTTACCCCGTCAACCTCAAGAAAGGCGTGATTCGTGTTTCCACTGATCTGAACATCGAGTTTTCTGCACCAAATAGCTGTGGGGGATCGAACGTGTGGAAGCTTGAGGACTTCGATCCGTCAACCCGAAAATACCTTGTAGGAGTTGATGGAGTTGTTGGAAACCCTGGCGTTGACACGCTAAGCAATTGGTTCAAGATCGAAAAGTGGGACAATGCCTACAGGCTCAGGTACTGTCCAACCGTTTGCAACAAATGCAATCCCGTTTGCAAAGATGTTGGCATTATTCAACAGAACGGAAAACGACGTTTGGCTCTCACCGATTCTAACCCACTGAAGGTCATATTCAAGCAGGCTTGATTTTAATCCTGGGAAGAAATGCATTCAAAAATGAAATAAACTGGCAGTTGTAATAAAGGGTGCTCCTTAGCAGAAAATGGGGGGACAGAATAAAATTATGTAACAGAGAAGCTTTCAAAATTATGCAGGAACGGCTGTTTGTTTACTTCTAAGGAACCCCTGTATTTTTCTTTTTTTTTCACCAGAGAAGGAAATTAAACAATGGCATCCACTATTACATACAACAATCGACTGAAACAAATGAACATTTTTAAATTTTTTTTGAGTTTCAAACATGTAACACTAGTTAGCAGCCATACTGAGGCTGTCCAACTGGAACACTTTAATAATACCCCACCCAATAACCTGGGACTGAACCAGTGACTTGGGGTGGGGGCAAATTATATGAAATAATATATTAATGGATAATACTATAATTTTTTACAAAAAGTTTGGTTGGGCGAAAGGTAAAATTTAAAGGGACTTTTCTAAAAAAATTTAACATTTTCTTAAAGTAAAATAAAAATTTTTAAGAATTTAGGGGGGGCAGGGTCCATCTATGCCAATAACCCTTGTGTTTTTTTTTTATTTATGCAAATGTAAATATTATAATATTAATCAATAAGAATTTACATGAATTACTAGTTTGCAGCCGGGGAGACTACAATCTAGAGGATCTCAGTACATGTCTCAAAACTAGTCTTAACATGAGGGTACAAAGCAAAAATTACAGTGTACACATGCGTTTTAATCTTCTTCACTATAGCTTCCGGTTGCTAGACTACACCCTCAAAGATGGCATTGTTTCGAGCAGTCCAAATGAAATAAAAAGTGGCCGACAAAGCAGTAGACTTGGCCTTAGAAACCCATGAGGTACCCCTATTGCCATACTTATACCACCTAAGACAAGCCATTGCAGAATTCAAAGACTGAGGAAGTCCTAACCACGATTTCATTTCTATCCAAATAGTAGCAGAGACCACGCATTTGAAGAACAAATGATTCATCGATTTAGGCTGATTCTTACATAAAGGGCATGTCAAGTCATCCAGTCTGAACACTAGTGCATCTTTGGTCTTAAGCCTGCCCTTCGCACATAACCAGAGAATGAATGAGTGTTTGGGGTGTTAAACCTTGCTTCCATATAGTGTTGGCCCAATACACTGATTGTGAAGTAGATCTATGATAGTCATAAGCAAGAGAGGTGAAAGAAGTAATATAATTGTCCCATGACTGAAGAAGAACAGCAGCACGGTGAGAGTCACCTTCACGTTCTACAAACACATCCCTTATTGCCAGCAATTTCCTAAACAAGGGGGAATGTTCCTTATGAGCTTCAATATCCCAAATGGAGCCGCCTTTCAAGTAGTAGTGATTTACCCATTTGACCCACAAGGATTGCTTCTCGGCGTGTACGTCCCAAATGATTCAAGACAGAAGAGCTCCATTCCAAATTTTTAAGTTCCTCAACCCAAGGCCACCATCAGTCTTGGGGAGGCAAACAGTGTTCCAGGCCACCGGATGTCATTGAGTTGGAAGAAAGGGACTTCGTTGAAGCTACGGGTAAGCTTGGTTTCGTCTTGTCTTGTGGAGATGTTTGCTTGTAGGTTCCCGAGAATGAAAGCAGTAATGGACCTCACAAAACAATGGGGAGTTCAATCCAAAGTGCACTCCCATGCTATTGGATGGCTTATATTCCATTTCTAAACTGATGATGATAGATAGCAGGTCCTCCGGGGGGGGGGGCTTATGCTATATTTGGGCGATCTTTGTTGCTTAAAATTTGCCTTATGACTTTGATTTTTCTCTTGCTGAGGTGAGCATCATGCCTATATGGATCACGTTTCTTGCCTTACCTCTCGGGTGCGGGAACATGACTGCCTTAAGCAAAATTGCATCGGCTGTGGGTATACCAATCATGACAAATATGCTCACTGCAACCTTTGAATGCCTATCCTATGCTAGAGTCCTTGTAGAAGTCGATGTGGCCAAGCCTCTGCTTAAGACGGTACCAATCAGAATTCCTTCAGGTAAGATAAAAAACCAGGCAGTAAAATTTGAGTATGAGCCTTTGTACTGTTCACAGTGCTGCAAATTTGACCATGCTACTGTGGCATGTATGGGGGAAAACATGAAAAGAAAGGAGCAGCAGGGAGCTAACAGAAATGCAGGGAACAGAGAGGGGTGAATGGGTAGCACAAGGTCTCCTACTAGGCCAAAGTCAGCCCCAGTTAGACAAAATAAAAATATGAGATCATCATACCAGGCTCGGACTGATGACATTGGTGACGTAAGCAAAGACAAGGGGAAACAACCGGTTCTTAATTTGGACCAGAATATCTTAAGCAATGAGCATACAACTGACATCCAGGATCATAGTGGCAATGCTACAGTTGACGTCCCTTTCTCATCTAATGGACCTAGCAATACTCACACTAGAGGCCGATCAAGGGTTAGGCGTAGGGGACGGCTGCATTGGCAGAAAAAATTGAATACGCAATCTTTCTCCCCTTCCCGCTTAGGAGGTTGTGATGAGGAGGTGCCAGTGACCATGGGGACTACTGGTAAAGTGACTACTCAGGCAACAAAATTTATCTCTTCGGTATGGAAAAAATATGCCTAGCGGAGTGTTGACTTAATTAGTGCCCAAGGGGCACTAGTTAGTCCACAATGAGAGTAGCGTGCTGGAATATTCGAGGGTTTAACATGACCCTCAAACAACATGGGGTTTGGAATTTTATTTCAACTCATCGTGTTGACGTTATTGGATTGTTGGAAATAAAGTTGAATGCTGATGGGTTGGATAACATTCTACAACGTAATTTCGCTAATTGGTCGGCCTTTCATAACTTGAATGAATCAGATGGAGGCAGAGTGGTTATCCTATGGAATGATGCTAGGGTGGATTTTTCTTTACTTCACTGTACTTCTCAAGGGATCACTGTGAGTATTAGTTGTAAGATCTCACATGCTACCTATTCTTTCTCCTTTATCTATGCTTCCAATTCAGTTACAGGTAGAAGAATATTATGGGAGGACATTCTGTCCTTATCTTCATCAATTTCTGGTTCGTGGATTCTAATGGGCGACTTCAATACTTATTTACATATTGAGGACAAACTAGGAGGCTTTGTGCCATCATCTTATGAGATTAGGGACTTTGTTGCCCTATGTGCGGACATTGGGCTGGAGGACCTACCTTATGTCAGATCAAGATATACATGGACAAAATCTAGAGTGTGGTCCAAACTTGATAGGGTTATGGGTAATGATGCATGGTTTCAATGCCCTACACAGGCTTCAGTTGAGTTTCTCCCTATTAGGTACCTATCTGATCATAGTTCTGCTATTTGGTCAGTGGTAGACAACATCGGGAGACTTGCGCATCCATTTAGGTTCCTAAATATTTGGGCTGAACATGATTTGTTCCATAATATTGTTCAAGAGGTTTGGGATCATTGAGTTTCCACCAGTTCACTCTTTGTAGACGATTAAAGATGCTTAATGGATACCTACGAAAGCTAAACAAACATGAATTTTCTCACCTTTCCGAACGTGTGGAAAAGGCTAATCAGGCAGTTCTTAATGCACAACAGCTACTACTTGGCAACCCAGTAGATCAAACCCTTATTGCACAATTCAAGGATTGCAAAAGATCCGCATGGCGCTTGGCGGAAGCAGAAATGAAGTTCTACCAGCAACTTGCTAAAGGAAGGTATGTAGCTCTCTCTGACAAGAATACCCGTTACTTCTACAACATTGTCAAACGTAATAAAAAGCAGAACTTCATCTCTTCTATCTATTTGGAGGATGGTACACGTACCAATAGCCCAATGGCTCTTGCAGACGAATTTGTTAACTACTACTAGAAGCTACTTGGGTCTAAGGTTGATTGTAGGAGCATTAATGTGGACTTTTTCAGGCTGGTCCCCTTGTACCTCATGATATGATGGTTGACTTGGTTAGGGAGGTGACTACACATGATATCAGATTGGCTTTGTGGGACATTGGGGATTCTAAAGCACCGGGACCGGATGGTTACTCGGCACTATTTTTTAAGAAAGCATGGAGCACGATTTGAGCAAAGTCTGTGTGATGCAGTTATGGAATTCTTCAGTTCGGGGAAAATTCTTAAACAGATCAATCATTCTATCATTACCCTGGTGCCGAAGAATGATCACGCTGATAGGGTGGGTGACTACAGACCTATTTCCTGTTGTAATGTGGTTTATAAGATCATATCCAAAATACTGGCTGATAGACTCAAGTCGGTGGTTCCTCATCTGGTGGATGGAGCACAATTTGCTTTCATTCATGATAGACTCATGATTGATAATATCCTACTAGTCCAAGAACTGCTGCGAATGTAATTTGTGCACTCATCCTTTAATTTTTTTTTAATTTGTTATGTTATTATCCCCTTTAATTCCTTTATGTGTTTTTAAGCGTGATTATGAATTAATGTGAATTACATATGCCTATTAATCTTCATACTTGGCTTCTACGAATAATGAACGACTTCATATTTATATTAAAATGTTATTTACAAGGAGACATTATTTCAATTCAATTTATCAAGAAAAATAATTTCTAAAATATTTTAGATCCTATCTTTAATTAATTTTGACTTTTGCCTGTTTGGGTGTCTGTTTTTTTATTTTTTTTAAAAATGGTTTCTTTAAGAATTTCAGAGAGGAATTACTTGATTTCACCAGAGTAGAACTTCATCTTTGTTCTCTCATCTGAGTAGAACTTCATCTTTGTTCTCTTAGACTGTAATCTAATGGAACTCATTCTACAATTGTTTCTGCAACTGTTCAACCATTCCATATACCTGTAGTAGACCCATACTGGTTACAAATCATCTCTCATATTGGATTAGTTCTCCTTCTACCATGCAACTTCCAGAAGCCGAGGCTACAACCTGCTGATACCATATCCTTCATCCTACATAGTCAACCGATTTCTGCAAATTGTTTACTCCTTCACAAACACTTTCAGTACTCTCCAATCGGTTTCCAACATCTCTCGTATTGTCACAGCTCTCCCTCTACCATGCAACTTACAGAATATGAGAATATTGATCCAACTAGCACCCTCTTCCTTTCCCCTACCAATCTGACTGAGTCCACTTCTCTGGTTTCCACGTTGGTCCTCAAGTTCCTATCTAACAAAAGGTATGATCTGCGGACATTTCGATTGATTTTAGAAGCAGCTTGGAAGCTAAGAGAACTTCCGGTATTCTTCTTCCTTGTTGTTAACACTTTCCTTATTTCATTTTCTTGCAATACGGATAAGAATTTCATCTACACATCAGGTCCTTGGAACCTCAAATGTGCTCTTATAGTGTTACATGAATGGCCATCACACATTTCATTTGAGGAACTGGATTTTAACTTAGTTAATTTCTGGGTACAAGTTCATAAACTTCCTCCAAATCAGATGAATCTTGAAAATGATCAGATCATTGGCAACTTCATTGATCGTTTCCTAAACTCTGATAAATCACAATATGCCAGTGGACTTCCACAACGTTTTCTCTGACTCCAAGTTGAATTACAGGTTAGTTCTCCATTACAAACGGGGTTCTTTCTGCCACGGGAAAATGATTCACCAACATGGATTTCTTTTAAATTCGAGCGACTTGCGGATTTTTATTATTCATGTGGAAGATTTGGACATGACAAAGAAGAGTGTCAACATACAGCAGATGTCCCTTTTGGTCCTCTTGATCCGCGTCAAGCATTTGGCAATTGGATGCGATTAACGAGCCCTTATTCATCTCGGAGCATAGCGCAGAATTTTATTCAATTTTCTAAAATTGGATCATCTTCAACTCATCGGAGAGCACCAGAGACCACCCTGACAGGTGACCGGACAAAAGTCATACCACTGTCCCAAAGAGCCTGTTTGGGTGTCTTAGTCAATGAGAGACTAATGTATTTTGACAACATGTTAATTATTTTGACTATTCTTTAATGAAATTGTCTAAGGCTATTTTTAATTGACCAACTGAGATAATTTTGACCAACTCCACTCAAGACTTCAATTCAATTTTGCATTAGACAAATTAATTTTGACTTGGACCAACTAATTTTGACTAGAGTTAGGAGCCCTAAAAGTTGTGAATTCCCTATAAAAACCCTTATGTGCCTCCATCTTTTGGCTCATCACGTCCATTGGAAACTTTTAATCTAGGCCATCTATTTCATTTCAATACAAGCTCTTCATTTAACCTATATATAATTAAGCGAATCTCAACCATAGATCCTACAGAGTGCTAAACAAAACCCGCATGTAACATCCCACTATATACATAACCTGTACATGTTGAGGATGTCACTCATCCATAGCATCAAGGATCTTTATAATGCTGTAAGGAATAAAAGAGATAAATAAACTCTACAAATTTGAATTTAAATTAAAACTTAAATACAATGTATTGTAATCCAATCTTAAAGTCAAGTCTCAAATAAATATATTCTAAACGTCAAAATAGAAGATAAAACTTAATGTAACATCATTGTGACATCATTGCAAAAGAGAGTTCTCTAAGATCTTGTATTGAAGCCCACTTCAGTTAGAAAATACAGTTAGGTAAAACATGTGAAGTTAAAGATAATCTCAGTAAGTCCTGTAGAGTGACTGTGTCCCAGCTATAAAAGCATGTTTTGATGCAAAATAAATACTAATTTGCACGAATATGAATGTAATATGTATGCTTTCATGCATTTCTGAAACAAAATATTATCAAAGGGGAAACAGGTATGTATACATACAATACATTGTCTAACAAAATTTTGTTGGGTAAAATATCAACAACATAATTTTGGGATGTAAAAATTATGTACCGAGAGCTTTGTGCCATTGCAAAAAATTCCCACATTTATGAGTTCCCATTTTCAAATCAGAAATTCTGAGAATCTGAGTTCTCCTGTTCTTGTGGAGTTTTTTATGAAGAAGAAAACCCCACAATTCACATTTTCGGGGAGAAACCCCATTCTTTGGGTAGAAACCCCACTCAACGAATAGAGCCCCGATTTTTAGGGTCAAAACTACAACATCCCCTAATAAGTGGCCTAACGACAAGGGATGTCGCCCTGTCCTTTGGACCAAAGGAAAGAAAGTAAATGAAAAAGGATAAATCTTAGTACTTAATCTTAAATTACATCACAAAGAAATTTGCTAAGATTGATGAAATAAAAATCCAAAGTTTGGGCAAAAGAAAATCAAATCGTTCATCTAGAATTAAAGGCAACAAAAGTTTGAAGACCTAACACTATTACAAAATAGAACTTCATGACCCGGTCTTGTTAAACCAACCTCCTCCTGACAACGTGATTAAAAAAAAAGTGTGAGACTATAAATAATCTCAGTAAGTCCGTTGTGTGAGGTCGTGGCACAATTTTCAAAATATATGCCACGTTGCTTGAATGATAATAATTTGA
This sequence comes from Voacanga thouarsii, assembly GCA_026120185.1. Taxonomy (NCBI): domain Eukaryota; kingdom Viridiplantae; phylum Streptophyta; class Magnoliopsida; order Gentianales; family Apocynaceae; genus Voacanga; species Voacanga thouarsii. Next base: position 15,278 of record JANUWF010001971.1, on the reverse strand, counting down.
ATGGATATAGTCATAATGCAATTTTCACTTGCAATTTTCATTCCCAAAAGAAACATACTGCTCCAATCGTAATTGCCCATCTTCCAAAACTCAATTCGAATAAAGCTCAAACACACTTTCCACAAGATTTCCCAAACCAAAATCCATCTATTCGTTCTAGTAATTTATTCGAGAAATATTAGTTGTACATCGATGTAACGATATTTGGAGCCACTTAGTATAAATCATGCAATGATTTTAGCAATATTTTCATGTACAAAATGTGTCAATACATTTTTATCTATAGCATAATTTTCATGTATGGCCCATAATCATCATGCTCATGAGAAGCTTCATAGCAATATTCATACATGAATATATTATGATATCATAATAGAATCATTACTTTTGTGCATAAGTGTTATGTCTCAAAATGGCATATTCATAATTTAAATCATACTTCTCATGCTATAACGTGAAATGCTTCAAAAAATTCATGCATATATTTTATATGCACGGGAGGCAAATTGTACGTAATTTAAATATGGCATTTTTGCATGCCTTTGCATTTTCCAAAATAGGCTTGAGATGCAAGGACATACCTCTTGTCAAAAGCTTAGCAAAATAACATCAAACCAACATAAGTGCTTCTTCCTTCTACTTCCAACTCCAAAATCGAACATTTACATATAATATAGGAATTAATTTTCTATTTAAATTAAACTAAATAATGTGTTAATCGAGATGCTAGAATAGTTAAGCAAATTACTTAGATCTTAAGTAATTCCAAAATACCTAGTGGCAAAGCCTAATTAATTCTAATCATAAGGTTTCCCATTAAGAAATCCAAAAATCTACTAAAGTATTTGTAAATGATAAAGCACAGCACTCTCCTACTTCCTTATTAACACTAATAGCTAAACAAGACCTTCATTGCCAAGCAAAACCCTAATCACCCATGCAAACCCGAATTAGCCTTGCAACTCTAATTAATCATTCAATGAAGTAGCATCTAAACCAACTTATATTACCAAGCACACCAGGAGTTGAAATAGCTTTTCAAAACTTAAAGTTCCTATCTTATAATGGTACAAGGGATCACTCTTCAAAATCATACAATAAAGGAAAATCATCACTTTTAAGAAATATAATTCCCATAATTATAAACAGCACACAATGTTCATATAAGCTAAATTTGCAGCAATTATAACTATTTATATGACTAAATTAATATTCCAAATTCAAACACAAAATTCTGCTTTTACTCTAAAACGGGGTCAAAATCGGTTACTAAATTAATTCTGGAAACCTTTTAATTTTAAAACAAAAACTTCCAATTTAATACCTTCATATGATAGGTGAATCACCATATATTTATCTCCCCAGGTTTCCCACAAAAAAGGACTCAAATAATTTTTACATAAAGCCTCAGATGAACAGTAATCTGTTTTGCGCAGTCTATTTTAAAAATTCGTTACTCCGAAATTATAATGGATTTTTCAATGATTCTTTTTCTGAAATTTTCATAACATCCTCAAGTTTCTACAGTCAAACCATTATGAGTGAATTCAGTCGGGAAAGGGGTAATTTGGGGGTTTAAATTTAGCCATCTGTACAGGGGTTTATGTACAGTTTGCATAGTTTGATTTAAGGGCCATAAAATTAGGTTTTTTTTTATTTACTTCATGCAAAATTTACACAATAACAATCTTAACATATAGTTGGACACTCAGGGACTCAAAATAAAACATATCCTTAAGAATTTTCAGCTCTTAAAACAACAATCATTTGGCTTCCTAATTAGAACCAGCAATCCTCTGTTTTCTTATCACCATCATAATTCTCAAAACACAAAGAAAATCACCCAATTCATTCACACCTGCTCATGCACAAATCATAGATCACATTACCATGAAATCCAACTCCACTTTCACCCCAAATTCACCAAGAAAATAGCATTACACTACTAAGAATGAATCTAGGCAGATTAGTGCAGTTTTGGGTTTTCAAGTTTTTTTTTTATGCAAATGTAAATAGTTTAATATTAATCAATAAGAATTTACATGGATGACTAGTTTACAGTCGAGGAGACTACAAACTAGAGGTTCTCAATACATGCCTCAAAACTAGTCTTAACATCAGGGTACAATGCAAAAATTACAGTGTACACATGTGTTTTAATCTTCTTCACTATATCCCCCGGATGGCAGGCTACACCCTCAAAAATTGCCTTGTTACGGGCAGTCCAGATGTAGTAAAATGTGGCCGCCAGAGCAGTAGACCTGGCCTTAGAAAACCAAGAGGTACCCCGGTTGCCATGCTTATACCACCTGAGACAAGCTTTTGCCGAATTCAAAAAATGTGGAAGACATAACCAAGTTTTCACATCTGTCCAAATAGTAGCGGAAACCGAGCATTTGAAGAACAAACGATTCATCGTTTCTGATTGAGACTTACACAAAGTACATGTGGGAGTGTTTTGAAAGTGTACATGCACCCTTGAATTTGAACGTGATTGGAAACGTGATTGGAATCCCTCCGAACACCTTCTCCTGGACCGCCCTCTCTTTTCTGTTATCTGGTTTGGTGGCGTGACAACCATAGTCGGGTAATAGGTGCCTCAGGCCCAGCATGGCTCCCGTTTTGCATTGAAGAATGCTGGCCCACCACCTGTGAGCTGGACGATGCACTGGACAGTGGTTTCAGCATGCCAACGTGTTCCTGATGCTGGACTGGTTTCTTTCCCTTGTGAATGTACGCAGAACGTGTCTTCCCAGGTGAAGGAGACCATAGTTATTTGTTATTTGCAGCCGGTGCAGACAGTGGTCTCTTCTCTTTGGTTGGCTTGCCCTTTTGCCAAGAGTTCACATCATTAACCAAGGTATTCAATAATTGTTCTCTCTTTTTCATCTTATCCCCCGTGCAAGCAACCGAGTTATGCCCAAATTTGCAGCAGTGATTACAAAATACAGGTTCGAACTCAAACCTCACAAGGTTGCTGTTTGATCTTCCATGAGGGTAGTCTAATTGGCACCACTTTCACTAGGCATTTAGAAACATCAACTTCCACTAGAACTCTGGCATAGGATAGTCTATCAAGCTTAGTAGTAAGCATGTCAGTCATAATGGGGATGCCAATAGCATATGCAATTTTGCTTAGTGCCCTATTGTTCCAACAATCGAGGGGTAGTGCTGGAAACGTCACCCATATGGGCATTATGCTCACCTCATCCAAGGAGAAATTGAATTCAGATGGCATAACCTTAAGCATAAGAGACCTACCAAACACTGCATATGGCCCCCCATGGAGAACCGCCTATCTATCTTCATTCGATGAGAACCGAAAAATAAGCCAACCAGAGGCATGTGTGTGCACCTTAGAATGATCTCCCTACTATTTAGTAAGTTCCTTCATTGCCTTCATGCCCAAGAATTCTCCCCGTAAACATCTCAATTAAGCAGTGGCCCAATTTTACCTCATTATCCTCAAAGTCGAGCACATCAATGTCAATGAATTCACCTGAGCTGGGGATATGCCTTAGTCTCATTCCATTACACTGCTTACGATTCCCTTTCACAACATTTGCCCAAGTACGTAGAGGTTGCCCGGTTTCCAAATTTTTAGGATCGGGCTATTTCTCTTGTTGAGAGATGTTGGTCTCTCCCACACAGGGGGCAAGGGGCTCAGAAAGCACAGGTTCATTGGGAGGGGGCATGCTCCCCACAGCAGGGGACACAGTGCATGTGACATTGGATGATTCAGGGGCCGAATGATAGGGGTAAGATAACTCTAAATGAGTAGGGTGTGTGGACTGTAGTACCATGTAGAGAGAGGATGGGTCGTTATTTTGCATTACAAGAGGGTTTGGTGGAGCATATGGCATCGCATGATATGAAGGCTGACTTGGTTAGGGAGGTCACGGATCAGGATATTAAAATAGCCCTGTGGGACATTGATGACTGTAAAGCTCCAGGGCCAGATGGTTACTCTACCTTATTCTTCAAGAAAGCTTGGGGTACGGTTGCTCCGAGTCTCTGTAATGCAGTTAGGGAATTCTTTGTATCTGGCAGAATCCTCAAGCAGATTAACCATTCGGTTATTACTCTAGTTCCTAAGTCTGATCATGCGGAGAGGGTGGGGGACTTTAGACCTATTTCCTGCTGCAATGTGGTGTACAAGATCATTTTGAAAATTCTTGCAGATAGGCCTACTCATGTTCTACCTTTTCTTGTGGACATCTCCCAGTCAGCATTCATTCATGACAGGCTCATGGCAGACAACGTCCTAATAGTTTAGGAGCATATGCGGGCATATAGTAGGACAAGAGTTTCTCCTCGGTGTACGGTTAAGGTGGACCTAAGGAAGGCATATGACTCTATTAGCTGGACTTTCTTACTAGATTTACTAAATGAACTAGGGTTTTCGCATGTTTTTGTGGACTGGATTGAGCAGTATGCTACTACTACATCAGTCTTACATGTGGACTGGATTGACGGTGCAGGGATTCTTTAGAGGTGCAAAGGGGCTATGACAAGAGAATCCGATTTCTCCTATGCTATTTGTCATTTGCTTAGAATATTTCTCTTGTATCGTCAAAGTGCACACACTTGGGACTACTTTCCACTACCATCCCTAGTGCGAGGCTTTAAGGATTACACATCTTACATTTGCTGATGACATCATGCTATTTGCCAAGGGTGACCGTTCTTCTGTTCAGATTCTCCTTGATTATCTGAAGGAATTTAATTGTTGCTCTGATCTCGCTGTTAATAGGGATAAATCTAATATTTATCTAGCTAGTTTTAGTAGCACTGATCAGGAGGGTTTTCTGGCTGATACGGGCATTCCCATTGGCCACTTCCCATTTCGCTACCTTAACTTACCAATCACGATTAGTAGAATCTGCCCTTCTTCCTATAGACCCTTGTTGGATAGAATTGGCTCCTACATTGGCCGTTGGTCTGCACGCTCTCTTTCTTTTGCTGGGCCCCTCCAACTTATCCAGTCTGTACTTCAAGGGGTTGATTGTTTTTGGTTGTCCATTCTTCCTACTTCGTCTGCTGTGATTAATCGATTGGAGAGGATGGCTCAGGATTTTTTGTGGGACTCCAAAAAGTCAATGGTTGCCTGGAAGGATATTTTCCTTCCCAAAAATGAGGAAGGACTTAGATTGAGACACTTATAGACTTGGAATGCTGCACTTTTGACTAGAATCATTTGGGACATACATGCAGAAAAACAATCCTTGTGGGCTAAATGGGTGGACCACTTGTACATGAAGGGTAAATCTATTTGGGAGATAGAGCATCACGGGGACTATTCCCCATTGTTTCGTAGGCTGTTGGAAATTAGAGATATGATCCTTGAACGGGAACGGGATTCTCACACCGCTGCTGTTCTTCTTCACACTTGGGCAATTGGTACCTCTTCGTTCACCTCTCAAGCTTATGACTACCTTAGGTTTACTTCATTGAAGGTTTATTGGGCCAATACTATTTGGAAATAGGGCCTAACGCCCAAGCATTCATTCATAGCCTGGTTATGTGCTAGGGGATGGCTCAAGACCAAGGATGCACTTGTTTTCCAGTTGGATGACTTGTCTTGTCCATTGTGTAAGGCATTACCGAAAATGACTAACCACTTATTTTTCAAGTGTTTGGTTTCAGCGACTATTTGGAAGGAAGTTAAAGTTTGGCTGGGCTTACCACACTGGTTAAATTCGACCAACTCTTGCCTTCGATGGTACAAGCGTACCAACCATGGTACGTTGTGGATTGCTAAGGCTAAGGCTACTGCTTTGCTTGCCACTCTATATTACATCTGGAATGCCCGTAATAGAGCATTGTTTGAGGGTGTAGCTTGCCAACCTTTGGAAATTGCTAAAAGGATTAAAACACATGTGTACACTGTTATTTTTACTTTGTACTCTGATGTTCAGACAAATTTTGGGACTTATATTGACCACTGCTAGTTCATAATCCTCTTGATTGTTAACTAGTAAGCCATCCTGTAAATATCTTTTTGATCAATATCAATCATTTACATTTTGATAAAAAAAAAAAAAAAAGTCATCAAGTCTGAACACAAGAGCATCTTTGGTCTTAAGCCTACCCTTCGCACATAACCAAAGAATGAATGAGTGTTTGGGCGTTAAACCCTGCTTCCATATAGTATTGGCCCAATACATAGAACGTGTAGTAGATCTCAGATAGTCATAGGCAGGAGATGTGAAAGAAGTATTACAATTGCCCCAAGAATGGAGAAGATCAGCCGCATAGTGAGACTGACCTTCACGCTCAACAATTATGTCTCTTATTGCCAGCAGTTTACGAAACAAGGGGGAATGTTCCTAATGATCCTCAATTTCCCAAATAGAGCCACCTTTCAAGTAGTAGTGGTCCACCCATTTGACCCACAAAGATTGCTTCTCCGCCTGTATGTCCCAAATGATTCTAGACATAAGAGCACCATTCCAAATTTTTAAGTTCCTCAACCCAAGACCACCCTCAGTCTTTGGAAGGCAAACATTGTTCCAGGCAACCGGATGGTTTTTAGAGTCCCACAGAAGTCCCGAGCCATCCTTTCCAGCTGACAAATAACAGCAGATGGAGTAGGAAGAATTGACAGCCAAAAACATTCGACCCCTTGGAGCACAGATTGAATCAGCTGTAGACGCCCAGCATAGGAGAGTGAGCGAGCAGACCATCTCCCAATGAAAGAACCAATACGATCAAGCAATGGTTTGAAGAAAGTTAGTCTAATTTTACCATTCATGATTGGTAGGCCAAGGTAGCAAAATGGAAGTTCCCCAATAGGAATGCCCGTATCTGCCATAATTGTTTCTTGATTATTCGGATCAATCCCCGCTAGATAAATACTGGATTTATCCTTATTGATTTCAAGACCTGAACATCTTTTGAATTCTTCTAGGCAGTCAAGGAGAATGCGGATAGAAGAACAGTCACCCCTAGCAAACAACATGAGGTCATCCGCAAAGGCAAGGTGGGTAACCCTTAAGTCCTTACACTTGGGGTGGTACATGAATGATGTCCCAAGTGTATGAACTTTGACAACCCTTGAGAAATATTCTAAACAGATGACAAACAGTAGTGGAGAGAGAGGATCTCCTTGCCGCAGGCCCTTAGCTCCAATAAAGTAGCCATGCACATTTCCATTGATAGCAACAGAGAAGGAGGTAGTGGTCACACATTGCTTAATCCAATTCACAAAAAGATGAGGGAATCCAAGCTCAGTAAGTAAGTCCAATAAGAAATCCCAACTGACAGAGTCATAGGCTTTCCTGAGGTCCACCTTCAATGTACATCGCGGAGAAACTCTTTTGCGGCTATACATACGTAGCAGTTCCTGAACTAGTAAGATATTATCAGTCATGAGTCTGTCGTGGATGAATGCGGATTGTGCCCTGTCCACTAGATGAGGGACCACCAATTTTAGTCTGTCCGACAGAATTTTAGAGATGATCTTATAGACCACATTACAGCAAGATATTGGTCGATAGTCACCCACCCTATCAGCATGAGCATTCTTCGGCACCAGGGTAATAATAGAGTGATTAATCTGTTTAAGAATTTTCCTCGAACTAAAGAATTCCATAACTGCATCACACAGACTCTGCCCAACCGTACTCCAAGCCTTCTTGAAAAATAATGCCGAGTAACCATCGGGCCCAGGAGCTTTGGAATCCCCAATATCCCATAGAGCTAATCTAATATCCTGGGTAGTTACATCCCTAACCAAATCCATCATCATATCATGAGGCACTAAAGGACCAGCCCTGACAAAGTCCACATTGATTCCCCTGCATTCAACCTTAGTCCCCAGAAGCTTCTTGTAATATTTAACAAATTCATCCGCAAGAGCCATTGGCGTGCAGTGAAGTAAATGAACATCCACCCTAGCATCATTCCATAGGATAACCACTCTGCCTCCTTCTGATTCATTCAAGTTAACAACTAGCGAAAATGAGTTCTTATCATATAAGGCTTCACTTCCATATCCTACATCATTCCTTTAACCAAATCACAACAAAAAATCTGTACAAATAGAAAATCACTCCAAACTGTAAAATATCAGAAGATTTTTAGCTAGCAAGGACAATGGAAGGGAAATATGCATTCTTCTTATACAAGAAACCATTTTTGCATGATATCTCAAGACCCTAGACCAGATATGACTTTTAGGCATCAAAATACAACATAACTACAGCATAAAATCACAGATTCTACGGCTAGACAACAGCCACATTTTCTGCTACTTGAAGAAACATGGATGGTGGATGGTTTACGTTGAAGTTTTGAAGCTTGCTTCCAACCTTCCTACAACAAGTGACAGGCTTTCTGCAAGCAAAAAAAAAAAGGGATTTCTTGAAGAGTAGAAGAGTTATGATTACGGAAAAGGAAGTGCTGCACTATTGTTTTGAGGAGAATGCATGAGGAGATGGTTTTCTCCTTGCTCATCGAGGCAGTCGTCCAGCCCTAAAAGAGAGGAGAGTGTTGTTCTCTTGAGATGGAGAAAGAAGATTGTGAGAAATGAGAGAGGGGGCAGCCGGCCATGAATGGTGGAAATGGTGGGAAAATAAGTTTTATACTAGGTCATTTGTTGATCCAAGGGTTGGAATGAGCTTGTTTGAAACCGCCCTAAATTCAATGGCTAAGATGAAAGACATTTTGATGGGTCAACGTGATCCTTGGATCTTGGCTATGGGTTTTGGGTTAAAAAATGAAATTGGGTTAAGTAGTCAAAATTGTTCTTGACAGAGATTTGACCAAGACTTATTAAGTAACAAACAAGGCCAAATTCCTAATTAAAATTAAATTCGTTGAAGAGTGATTGTTCAAGAGGGGAAATTCATTGTTATAATATTAATTGATGTGTGATACTATAATTAATTTGACTAAGTTATCTACTACAAAATAATACATGTATATATAATACATGTATTTAATATGGTCTAAATTATCTACTACAAAGCTTTGCATTTTCCAAAATGGGCTTGAGATGCATGGACATACCGATTGTCCAAAGCTTAGCAAAAAAACTTCAAGCTAACTTGAGTGCTTCTTCCTCCTACGTCCAACTCCAAATCTAACATGTACATATAATATAGGAATAGATTTCCTATGTAAATTAATCTAAATAAAGCATTAATCGAGATCCTAGAATAGTTAGGGGAATTAATTACATCATAAGTAATGCCAATATACTCAGCGACAAAGCCTAATTATTTCTAATTATAAGGTATCCCATCAGGAAATCCAATAATGTACCAAAGTATCGATAATTCATAAAGCATAGAACTCCCGTTCTTCCTAATTAACACTAATAGCCAAACAAGACCTAAATTGCCGAGCGAAACCCTAATCACCCATGTAAATCCTAATTAGCCTTGCAACTCTAATTAATCATTCAATAAAGCATTATCTAAACCAACTTATATTACCAAGCACACCAAGATTTCTAATAGTTTTTCAAAAATTAAAGTTCTCATCTTATAATGGTACAAGGGATCCCTCTTCAAAATTGTACTATACAAGAAAATATCCAAACTTTTAACAAATATAATCCCCATAATTCTAAACACCACACAACGTTCATATAAGCCAAATTTGCTGCAATTATTGTTATTTCTATGAGTAAATTCATTTTCCAAATTCAAATACAAAATTCAGCTTTTACTCTAAAACAGGGGTCAAAATCATTTACATAATTAATATGGAAACCATTTTATTTTTAAACAAAAAACTCCAGTTTAATACCTCCATAAATCCATACATCATCATTTGGACCATTGTCCCCCAAGAATGGAGAGGAACCTAAGAAATCATGTTACAAAGAGAGATTCGAAAGATTAAAAAAATTGTGTGAGATTATAAAAATCTCAGTAAGTCCTAAGTGTATGAGTTCGTGTCACAATTACAAAATTCAATGCCATAATATATTAGTGATGTTAATTTGAATGGATACAGTCATAATTTAAATAGTTTTTGCATCCCAAATACATTATTGTTTTTGGGGAAATTTATCAAGTACAAAATCAACACCTTACTTAATTAAAAATTTTATCGAGGTAAAATTATTTATACCGCATTTCTACAACATCAAATTCATTTTTCAATAGTCTTGAACCCCATTATTTTACCATATCCTATATCGCTAAGATATCATATGGTGACAATGTATCGCAATACTTCGTATATATGGTTAAGGCTTATGCAATGCAAAATAATTGGGCAAAATATACATCACTCCTGTGGGAATACGCCACCATCTCCCTCATACAAAAACAAATCAGATGTCCCACATCCATCCTCTACCTTCCCTTGGAGACTGTGTTGCTACCTAAGGACCATGCTCAGGTGGTAGAGCTAACGTCCCGTTTGGCAAAAGATAGCTTTCGGAGATGGCCAATTTATCAGAATTCTCTTCTAATCTCACAAAAGCTAGTCCTATAACCGCACCTCCAGAGATATCAATGCCATTAATTTAATGGTTCAAGAGTTCATCATTCTGATATGGAATAATCATCTATGGGAAAACAATTGTTTAGAGATGGAAAGAATTCTTCTCCAAATAGTTAAATTCGTCTCTAAATTGACAGTAGAGATGGAATGGAGACGAATTTCTATTTGTCTCCAAATATGGTGTCTCTAAATGGAGACGGACAAAAGTATTGGTCTCCATGTTTTGGAGACAGAAATAATTTGTCGTTAAAATGTTGGACTTCGTCTCGAATTTAGCTGGTCAACTGTAGAAGCGAACACCTCTTTAGAGTCGAATGTTTTTTTCTCTAGACCATCTCTAAATTTAGAGATGGACATGAATTATTTATTCTATAACTTAGAGACGGATATTTTGTCTCTATTTTAACACAATTTTGAGACGAATTTTTAAGACTAACTAACATAATTTTTTGCCTCTATTTTGAAATAAAAATTTGAGACCAATTTTCTTTTTACTAACTTGGAGACAATTTTTTGTCACTAATTCTTGTACAAAATTACCAAAAACACTTTCCACAAGTAAAATATCAAATTGGAAGGGAAATAACTAGTTATTAAATCAAAAGTATCAGAAAACAATCTAGAATAGCTAGAAAAATATAGACAAATCTAGGGCTTATCAGACATATTTTGAACTCACATGGAGCACATACAGGACTTGCTCAGAATTCCTTTCTCAATTGATTTCCTCTATCATATTTTAGGAGATACTAAACCTAAGATGGTGAACTAATAAAGACAAGTGTTGTTTAAGCTATATTGTCTGTTTATTTATTCATGATTCAAAAGATATTTGTTTACCCTGGACATTGATCCCTTTAAGTTATGGAATTGAATTTGTACGCTTTAAATTTCATTCCCAAAACCTTGTATTAAGTTTGATACGATGTAATTTTCAGTTATGATTATTGATTTCACTATTTCATCTGGTTATGAAGACCATTGGTTCACAAAATGGGCTGACATCCCTGACCTTCTTGAGGTCACATGTAACACCCTATAGTTACACGGCCCGAATAGTTGCGGATGTCGCCCTATCGTAATGATAAGGTGTCTTTATAACGGTACAATTTAATAACAATCAACGCAGAAATCATTTCCTATTTTCAAAATACGTTTAATTATCCAAAATTCTGCATTGCTATCTCATTTGGAAGGAATATTATTCCAACTGATATTGCTACACTAGTCCGTACAGGATTTACAATCCCACGTCATTAATTTGTATGGATCACCCAACGTGTACGCTGCGGTTAAACATATGACAACCATCGTTATAGTATGCCACACTGCCATGGGTGTCCCATGTCCGTCCCTCTATTTCCACTTTAGATAATGGTTGCCATCTAAGGACGACTAAACATCAAATACTGGCACCGCGTGAAATAAGAAATCATGGTCCGGTGATGGCCCCCAACTAGACAGTGTTTTCAAACCCACACTAGTTAGTATAGGTGTAAAGTCCCTTTGAGTACTCAAGGATCACATCACATTAAAGATTATCGCAGTGTCTCAACATTTCCACAGCCCAAACAATTCCAAAATATTTCCATTCTGAAGATATTTTCTTTCCCAAAATAACTTTGAATATGAACAAATAAAATTTGGGTCTATTCCGATATTTCATAAAATCACATTCTCAAGCTATGGCTTTCGTAACCTTTATGCAAGAAGTGCAATCCTAAGTTGCTTAATGAAATTCATGTATGGTTTCCAAGTCATTTCATCGTATGGTTATGACTTCTCAAAATAATGCATGCTTAAATAGTGTACAATCATTTATGCTTCCAAATGATTCATAATATTTTCAATAAAATAAACTAGCATGCTTTATAATATTTTTATCATCAAAGAGCTTTATTGAAAAACTTCCGTGGATGTGGGGATTTACCTTGAATAATTGAAATGAAATATAATCCTTGCATGCTTGTAATTCTTTTTCTTCGCAAGATAATAAGGTCTTCATATACCAAATTAACTTCTCATTCGTCCATGAACATAAATAAAATCACTTCATGAATTTATTTGTTTTTAATAAAAAGTCTACAATTTCAAGCTTTGGGCACATCATCTTTTTTTTTTTTTTTTTTTTGCGCTTAACTTTCAATCCACACGCCCAAATGATGTCAAATTTGCTCCAAAATGTCCTCAAGACATTCCTTGGTGATTTCCAACTCATGAACCACTGAATTCCCTTCTCATTTCATTCAGTTTTGCTTACAACATCTTAGCTTTCCAATCCCGTCACAGTTTTGGCAGCTTGTGGTATTTTTAACACTACTTTTTATTCACAACTCCAAATCTTGTAAAATTAGTCCCAAAATGAACATAAGACATTTCGCTACAAGTTTCAGGTAGGAGGTTCCTAAACAACGATCCAATTTGTACAGTTTATTCATTCTTCAAAGCTGCTCGGAAATTGTTCAAAACAGAATTTCTGTTTTTTGTTTCCTTTCTTCACATAATCCATTCTCTTTTTTTTTTCTCGATACAATATATATGTCGTTTAATCATTGCAAGCCTTTGTTTATCATCTAAACATCACATAATCCTTCTTGATTCCAGTCATGCACAATCAGTATCTTTCATATTTAAAAAAACAACAAAACCAAAAGCTTTGAATAATAACAACAATATTCTGTTTTCTTCAACAACTAAACTATTTTATATCTTATTTCCATCTTCCATTTTTGCAGCCATGAACAACGCTTTAAACCATCTTCAAAACACCTTCAAACATCATATAAAACATAGGGTACGTGCCTCCAAATGCACCACCATATACAGCACCCAAAACAACCCCAAATCATAGCTATTTCCCGATATTTTTCGTAATTCTGATGAATTTCCCAACAAAATTAATATCAAAATAATCCTTGCAACTTAATCTACTACTTTAATTCATGAAGCTTGAATGTTTACCTTGTTTGTAGCTTGATTTAGCTGAAAAATACTTCTAGATTCCATTTTTCTCTCCAAGAACTCTTCTTCTCTCTCTTCTTCCCTTTTTCTCTATTTTTTCTAGCTTTTCTTTCCATTTCCTTCCTTTTCTTCCTCTCCTCCCTTCTGTTCTTCTGTTGGACGAATTCCTAGCTGCCCACCACCATTATGGTACAATTTGTGACCAATTTTGGGCACAAAGTCAAGAGAAATTAAATGCTATTGCGGGCTATCATGACGTGTCGTTTCCTTGTTTTTCCACCATTGTCATTATTTACTTCTTAAGCTTATTTGACAAGCTTTTACAATTTAATAATCCCATAAATATTTCACTCATCCAATGGTATTTTGACACATGTTTTCATCCCCCAATCATGTTACGCACCTTGTCACAATTTTTATCACATTTTAAAATTTCTTCAGAAAATAGCAATAATTCTATCCGTCACAAAAAATACTTTATTCTACAAATGGAATATATAATGTCATTGAACTCAATAGTAGGAATGAAAATTCTCAATTCTTTCTCAATTCTTCCCAATTTACGGTAGAAATCCCGATCGTAGTCGAAAAAACGATAATGCCCCTGATAGCTCGGGTTATACTAAAACGTCCGCCTTATCACACTGTTCAGTTTTTGTTCTGAGCGTACCTCCAAGCAATCTGAATACTTAGGGTAAGGGTAGAACAAATTCAAAATTCTTTCTAGATCCGTAAAAATTCCAAAATTCCAATTCTGACCCAAAATATTTTTATCGCACCAAAATGTTCAGTTCCTCAAACTAATCATTTCTTGTTCTGAGCCTTTATACAAATACTCATTCTATATAAACTAGTTACCAATCAAAGTGAACAAAAGGGGGATGTTACATCACAGAGTAGCAGAGTGTTACAAGTGGTATCAGAGCCTTGGTTTAGGCAATGTGGCAAAAATTGTGGAAAATACTTATTTTGGCATTTAAATCTGTTAGTGACCTCAGTTTTTACCCTATAGTTAGGATGGCTATACAAGACGGACACAGAAGAGACAGATAAAGAATAGGCCTATGTACCTTCTGAGTTCTAGGACCTTAGAGATTTTATATATCCTTTTCCCATGCTTTCAATAAGCCTAGCATTTGAGGTTAACATTGGTCATTTCTCTATATACTGTTTTTCTCCTTCCATGATATGTTTAAATTAGAATAAGGATATCTTATGACTTTCGACCTCTCTTGTAGAGACACATACTTCTTTTTATGAATACCAGCAAGGGTAAATTTGCTTGCTATAGCTTTTACTACATTGTGATTGTTATCTTCTTATCATACTTTTAGCATTCAATTACTTAAGGTAAAATGTCTGCCTATCCTTCATGTAACTTTTTGATGTGCTTAATGTGTCTACTATATCAAGATGGTGCTAAGATAAGAAGTGACCATTCGCGGTAGAGGAGCGCGTATAGTTAATCCAACGACATCAAGTTGTGGGATGACTACCCACAGAAATAGAAAGCACGTGGCAGAACTGACTGTATCAGTATACGAAACTACACCATCTCCTATGCTGAAGGAAGAACCAGAAGGCAACCAAGGGCAAGGAGCAGGGTTGGAAGGACTGGAAGAAGTCTCGATAGTACAAGTATTTAGCAAAATAATAGAGTTGCTACATACTCTATTCAAACAAAGCACATCTCGCAGAGAAGATGAGGCATTGGAACAGTTCTTGAAATTCCAATCAGAAAGTGGGAGCATTGGCCAGATCAGATGGAGTACAACTTCTCCATCCTGCTGGTGGACATGGAGCACAATAGGACCCAACAGTTTGTCAATATGCTCAAATGGGAACTGCAGAGAGCC